>BQNB010045617.1:31661-44170 GCA_026074375.1 Tanacetum coccineum
CTCTAATTTTATCCCTGTCTCAAATGAATTGATTTTGAAGTTTAGTTTCAAGACGTTTTATTTTGAGATCAGCCTCGATGAATTTTGTTTGAAAATTTGTTTTGTTTGTTGTGTTAGTTTCAAAAACCTGAACCCTTTCCTTATATTGCTCAAGCTGTTTAGTTGACACAACATTTTATTGTTTGACTTTGTTAGCAATTACTTGTTTCTTCTCAGCTTCTTTATAATCATTTCTGGCTAATTGTTCTAGTTCATATGAATCATGAGCATGTTTATCGTGATCAACACTTCCATTATTAACTTCTACATTTAGATCATCAAATATAATATTGCTATTAATTTGATCATAACCAATTATAGATTTAATGATTTCAGGTTGTTCAGGATACGTTTGTTTATGATCATTGTATGTGAATAATAGATTCATGTAGCTTGTTGATGGTGTTTATACCTTACTTATGAATGCAGAATCATAGCTTGGGCCTTCATCAAAATCAATATTTGTTGGTTGAATTCTGGCCATCATGCATATGTTCGCACTTAATTCTTTAAGCTCTTCCATTTGAACATCATCAGCAAGAAGAAAATCATTTTGTTCATTGGAGAGAATGACCCCTGCTTCATCCTTCTTTTCCAGCAACATTTATTCCATAAAGTACTTAGAATCCTAAATTCTTGGCTTTAGACGGTTATGAGCATAGTAACCTTTCTCATTGCAGTTGTAACACTAAACATTTGTAACATTTCCAGAATAAGAAGTTCAAAGATTTGTTTGTACATTCTCAGGCTGTTTCTGAACATGGCTACCCTCAGCAGTGTCTTCTTGAACATTTTACAAGCATCTTGCACTTCTACCATCATTTTCAACATTTTTGCTTTAAATATTGACTCTAACAGCTTGCACAACTGCTTGATTTCTTGTGTTTGAAGATGAACGAAGTCGGTTGTTTGTTGGAGTAGAATAACGCTGAGTGATTGCACGAGCAAGTAGCATCATTACAGAAGTGATTCTGGATCATTCTGAAATGTTTTCCCTTGATACTCATCATCATAATCTACCCCAGATGAAGGATGTGTAACATAGTAAGCAAGTGAAGATCGAGAAGAACTTGTGTGTGCCACTAATGCAACAGGATCATGAGTCTTCTCTAACTTTTTCGCTCTAGAAGCAATGATAATCTTCTCATATTGCTGAAGGTAATCAAACAAATCATCATATGGAGCTTTTGTTAAATCTCTTGCAAACCGAACACTTGTGACATATTTGAGCCATTCAGGTTGAAGGCAATTCAGGAATTTAGTATTGATGGTGATAGTGGCAAGGTCAATTTTGTTTCGTTTCAAATCATTCATCAGCTGAGAAAAACGATTATAGACTGACACAAGTGATTCTTCGGGTTCAGCAGTGAATTAATCAAACTCATTATTAAACCGTGTTTCCCTGCCAACAACAGTTAACGCAGTTCCTTGCATTAGGCGTTCAACCCTAAGCCACATTTCTCGTGCTGTTTGACATGCATCAACAGAATTGTAGATATCATTTGGTAAGGAGATAAGAATTAAGTTTATCGCTTTGATATCAGCCTCATATTGTTTCAAAACATCACCCGTAAGATCATCTTCAGTTTCATGTCTTGGGTCTTCATTTTCATTTGGTTGAATCGTCTTAAACACATATGGACCATCATCAATCGAATTATTAAGGAACTTTCGTGTCTTCCTCTTTCGGTTAAGATAACGTCTGAATCGACTTGCCCATGGTATGTAACTTCCCCTTTTAAGCATTGGAGGATAAGTCTCGGATCCAGCATCGGCAAGTGATTGTTGATGTGTATTTGAAGTCGACATGTTTTTATGACTCAACAAACGGATCTTTGTAGATGAAAAAGAGTTCTACTTGTGACTAAAATTGAATCAACTACGGTTGTTAACAACGGGGTATGAGAGTATGCCTTGTTTTGAATTCGGAATTATTGCAAAACTATCAAAATTCCAACTGTTATAAAAAACGAGTAGATTCTGTAGAAAATGGTCACACGTTGTCTAGAGAAAATACCAACCCTTCAATTATCGAAATTCCACACTATAATCAAAATTCAGCGTCTCGTATCGAAATTCCAACTATGTCAAAATTCAGCGTCTTCCTATCGAAATTTGTACAATTTCGACCAAATCAGTTAGACTATCGAAAAATCTAATTTTGGTGTGAAGATTATGAAAATAACCAGAATTCGATAAGAAGAATGATATTATGTCGAAAATGAATAATTTTGACAAGAACCAAATATGACGACACCTGATATCGGACAACACGTATTAGGAGTTCTCGACCAACTCTTTACTCGGACAAAATGGATCTCGGACAGAAAAATTTCTAAATTTCGATAAGTCTACTTCTATCGGATTTCGATAACCTCTTTTTCTTAGAAATTTTCCAATGAAATTTCAATGATCAATACGATAAAACCGTAAAGATATGAAATTCGATTGAATTTGGCTCGAGTTAATGTACTTGTCAAAAAAGATTTTCACAATTTCAATTGAACCGAAAAGGTGAATGTTGTGACTTTTGAATTGAAAAAAGATTACAAGATCGATAAAACCGATAATGTAATCATTTTCAACTCTAAAACAAATGTAGAATCTTATCGAAATTTGATAGCTTCCTACTACAAAATTTCGATAGACACGAAAAGATGTAGAACTCATATGTCGAAAATGATAATCCTATAGTTTCTACCAAATTTGATAAAACCGAATATGGAGAACGTAACTATTACAACCCGATAGACACACTAATACATGAAGCTACTTATCGAAAATACCAAACAACCTATCACACAAATTTCAATAGAACCGAAAAGTGTGTTAACTATTACAACTCAATCGAAAAACAAGACAATATACTCAATATGATTATTGAACTCTATAAAATACCGAAATCTTCCCACTTGTTAGGTCGAATGAATATTAAATCACGCACTAGATATCGGTTAAGCTTGAGAGAATAAGATAGGAAGACAAGTTTTCACAATTTTCAATTTTATAACAAAGATGGAAAAAAGAAATAAGAGGGAAAGTGAATACAAGTCTTAACCTTCCCATAAGATGGGAAGGGTTATTTATAGGAGGATTAGCATCCTTCTTTTATTTCTAACTAATTGCTAATTAGTCCCTACACTTTGATATGTAAGCTAATTTCTACTTAAAGCTTACATATCCTTATTACAATACTATCTATTACTTATAAAATAAAGTCAAAGCATTAATAAAATAAATAAACCACTAAAGCATCATAATCAACACTTTTACAATCCTAACAATCTGAAAGTCACTAAAGAGCACATAGAAACACTTCAGGAATTACTTAAACAAGCTAGAGCTTTAAAACCTTTAGATGAAAATCTAGATTATGCGTGTAAGTTTGCTCAGCAAATTCAGGAACTGTTAGTGTATGTTATTGCCTCTTGTCCTTTTACACAAAGCATGAATGAAAAGTGGGCTCCCGCAACAAGCCATAGAAAGAACAATAAGCCTTACGTATATACATCCAGCCCAATCAAAATAGTTGTTAATGACACATAGAAGCATGCAGTAAAGCAAAACACTCAAAATATTAACAACACTATGTTGCCTTCTATAGGAAGAGTAAGCTATACTGATGCTAGCGGATTAAAGCCTAGGATCAATACAAGGAATGATAGGATCCCGCAACCATCCAGTAGAAGCAAGAAGAATAAAGTAGAAGACCAACTTAGGAAGTTTAAGTCTAGTTCAAATAAAAACAATTATGTTTCGTATTGTAATGCGAATGTTAAGAATGTTGCTTTGTCAAAGAATTCTGAAAATGTTTGCTTATCATGTAATGAATGTTTCTTTTCTGCAAATCATGAGTTGTTAAATATCTTAACGATGTGCAAAAACATAAAAAGGCTAAATCTGTCAAACAAAAAGAAAAGATTCAATAGAAACCAACTGGAATGGTCTTTGCTACTATAGGACATAGTTGGAAACCAACAGGAAGAATGTTTAATATGGACAGATCAATATGTCCCATCGCTAAAACTACTTCTGCCACTATAATGCCTTCAGGAAACAGACTCCACACCATAAGTATTCCAGCTGTAGCACCTAATGCGGAAACACAAATGAGATATTTCATTGCTAAGAACTATTTGATAAGAGCTCACATAAATAGATATGGTTTTCCATCCCCTAACTTTGCTTTCGTAAGAAATTCGACGATTCCAGCAGATCATCCTGAAATTTCGGATTTCTAAGAGTAACCTAGGATTGCTAATAGTATGGAACCCAATCAAAAGTTGGGGATCCAGAATTTTGTATATATTTCCATTTTTCGTTGTTCTTTTTGTGCAGATTGTAAAAATTGTTCTTTGGTACTTAGATTCCTGTTGTTCCAAGCACATGACTTGACAACACGGCAAGCTCATCAATTTTGTTTCCAAGTTTATCAATACTGTCAGATTCGGCAATGACCACTTTGCAGCTATTATGGGTTATGGAGACTTACAGATTGGAAATATTCTGATTTCACGAGTTTACTACGTCAAAGGACTTGGTCATAACCTATTCTCCGTTGGGCAATTTTGTGATTCGGATCTTGAAGTAGCTTTCAAAAAACACACCTGTTTTGTACGTAACTTAGAAGGTGTTGATCTACTTTCGGGATCTCGAGGCTCTAATCTGTATACAATATCAATGGAAGAAATGATGAAGTCTTCTCTAATTTGTCTACTTTCCAAATCCTCGAAAACTAAATCTTGGTTATGGCATCGTCGTATGTCTCACTTGAACTTTGGTACTATTAATCAGCTTGCAAAAGAAGGTCTAGTCAAAGGTTTGCCTAAGTTGAAGTATGTTAAAGATCACTTGTGTTCAACATGTCAAATGGGTAAAAGTAAGAAAGAATCCCATTAACCCAAAACTGAACCAAGTATGATAGAAAAACTTCAAATGTTACACATGGATTTGTGTGGACCAATGCGGGTGGGAAGCATAAACGGGAAGAAGTATATCTTTGTAATCATCAATGACTATTCTAGGTTTACGTAGGTGAATTTTTAGAGAACAAAAGACGAGACTCTAGAGATAATTATCAAGTTTTTAAAACAAGCTCAAGTAAGTCTTCAAGCAACGGTCCGATATCTTCGCACAGCCAATGGCACATAATTTGTAAATCAGACATTAAGGTCGTACACAAAAGATGTTGGTATTACACACCAAACTTCAGTAGCAAGAACTCCACAACAAAATGGTTTCGTTTAAAGGCGTAATCGTACGTTGGTAGAGGCTGCTCATACTATGCTTATCTTTTCCAAATCTCTGATGTTTTATGGGCAGAAACTGTTGCTACCGCTTGCTATACTCAAAACAGATCCCTTATCCATACCCGATACAATAAGACTCCATATGAACTGCTCAGAGACCGTAAACCAGATCTCAAGTTTCTTCATGTTTTTTTGTGCACTCTGTTATCCAACAAACAACACTAAGGATCTTGGTAAATTGAAACCTAAAGCAAACATTGGAATCTTTATTGGTTATTCACCATCCAAAAAGGCTTACTGGATCTACAATAAATGTACCAGGATGATAATGGAAATAATTCACATATAATTTGATGAACTTACCCAAATGGCTTCTAAACAACACGGTTCAGGACTCGAACTTTAAGGTTTGGCTTCTGGACACATTAGTTCAGGACTCGTACCAAACTAGGTTGCTTCAACATCAGCTAAACCTCCTACAAAGAATGATTTGGATTTGTTGTTTCAACCTATGTTCGATGAGTACTTTAAACCTCCAAGTGTTGTATCTACAACAATTTTCGCTGCAATTCTACCTCCACCAGATACAGCCGGAGCTTCTTCTTCTACTTCCATTGTCAAGATGCTCCATCTCCAAGTACTTCACCGACAAATGAAACAACAACAACTCCAATTCAGTCTACCAATGTTGAAGAACTAAATAATGAAGACGAAGATGCAGAGTTTGATAATGATACATTTACAAATCTATTTGCTCCTCCAGATACTAGTTCTGCTGAGTCATCTTTAAGAATTGTTGACACTTCAGGCATGCATACTTTTCAACAACCACATTCTCACATCCAAAGATGAACGAAAGATCATCCATTAGTTACAATCATCGGCAATCCATCAAAACTTTTTTCTACACGACGCCAATTAGCTACCGATGCCTTGTGGTGCTATTTTCATGCTTTCTTAACCAAAGTCGAGCCGAAAAATTAAAAAGAAGCCATGAAGGAATCTTGCAGGATTGAAGCCATGCAAGAGAAGATTCATGAGTTTGAACGACTTGAAGTATGGGAATTAGTTCCAAGACCATCCAATGTTATGCTCATCAACTTAAAGTGGATCTTTAAGGTGAAACTTGATGAATACGAGGTTGTATCAAAGAATAAGGCTGGGTTAGTTGCTAAAGGTTATCGTCAGGAAGAGGGGATTGACTTTGAAGAATCATTTGCACTAGTTGCCCGTATAGAAGCCATCCGCATCTTCATCGCCTATGCTACTCATAAGAATATGACGATCTTCCAGATGCACGTGAAGACTACTTTCTTGAATGGTATTCTTAAAGAAGAAGTATAGGTGGGACAACAAGAAGGATTCATTGACCAAGATCATTTAAACCATGTTTTTCGGTTGAAGAATGCCTTATATAGACTCAAACAAGCACCACAAGCTTGGTATGATCTACTGTCGAAGTTCCTTTTATCTTAGAAATTTGTGAAAGGTACAGTGGATCCGACTTTATTCACACGAAAGGAAAGAGAGGACATATTATTGGTTCAAATCTATGTAGATGATATCATATTTTCCTCCACTAATGATAGTTTCTATGATGAATTTGTAAATCAAATAAGCAAATGTTTTAAGATGTTGATGATGGGAAAAATGTCTTTCTTTTTAGGATTATAAATTTCTCAAAATCCTAGAGGTATCTTTATTAATCAATCTAAATATGCTTTTGAAATCCTAAATAAATATGGTTTAGAACAATATGATGTTGTTAACACTCCCATGGTGGAGAGGTCAAAACTTGACGATGATCTAAAAGGGATTCAAGTTGATCCTACTCGTTATCGTAGTATGGTCGGCTCCCTGATGTACCTCATAGCAAGTCATCCTGACCTAGTGTTTGTTGTCTACATGTGTGCCCGATATCTGACAAAGCCTACCGAAAAGCACCTTACTATAGTTAAACGGGTCTTTCAGTACCTAAAAGGAACCATCAATATGGGTCTATGGTATCTGAATGACACCGGATTTGATCTAACGGCTTTTGCAGATGTAGATCATGCAGGTTGCCAAGATTCAAGGAAAAGTACATCGGGAAGTGCATAGTTTCTGGGTGAAAAGTTAGCAAGCTGGTCATCTAAGAAACAAAAATGCATTGTAATTTCAACAACTGAAGCGGAATATGTCTCCTTATCTAGTTGTTGTGCACAAATTACAGTTAACTGACTATTGATGTGAGAATAACAAGATCCCATTGTATTGTGACTGCAAAACGCCATTGCCTTATCTTGCAACACAGTTCAACACTCTAGGACGATACACATTTCAGTTCGATACCACTTCATCAAGGAACTAGTTGAGAATGAGATTGTTGAGCTCTACTTTGTGAAGACGGATTAGTAGTTGGCGGATATCTTCACAAAAGCACTCGTAAGAGAACGCTTTGAATTTCTCATCAACCGCCTAGGCAAGCAAAGCATAACGCCTGAAGAGCTGAAACATCTTGCAGAGTCAGATGAAGAGTAATTCTGATTACTACTTCACGTATCCTATGTATAATATGTACAATAGTTTTAAAAAACAACAAAAAGATTTTCATCTTTCAAAAATATTTTTCAAAAACAATATACAAAAATATATATAAAACTAGAAAAAGAAAATACAAAATCATAAAATTTAAAAACCCAAAAATAATCTTCGCGACATGTCTTTCAGTATCGATAATATCTACGATCTTAGAAATGTCATTCAATAATGACACGGAGTTGTAGATAACGTTCGAGTGAAAGTTTAAATGTTTTAAAACATGTCTTCTAAATTTTTCTATGGTTTGTTGTTAAAAATCAGACAACAACCCGGTCCTCAGATAAAAGAAAAATGTACGCGTCAGTGCGTTTATCCTTAACAACGGAAAGAGAAATCTTTTCGGTCTTGAGTTTATCAATCAAAACATTCCAAGTTTTGAAACTCAATAAATGGCTTGTGTACAATTAGTGCACAACCTGGGCTTTCTAGATAAGATAAGTGTACGTGTCAGTGCATCTATTCTTCAAAAATAAGATAAATCTTCTTGGACCCAAACAATTTTTCTCAAAATTTATTCTTATCAAACATGTTCGGGCCAATCAATTTTAAAATGCTGGAAATTAATCAGAATCAATTTTTATCATTAATGAAAACATATTTTCAAGAATTTCGAACATTCAAACAAATACAAGAAATCTTTAGATAGACTATAGGTCTTTGTTCGAGGGGGAGAACGTGCTTTAATATGAAAATTTCCAAAAATGATCAAAAGAAAACCACCAGTATAAACTTCATCATCAGGAAAAATAATCAAGGAAATTTGACCACTCAAACAAATATTATAGCTCTTTAACTAGAAAACGGGTCTTTGTTTGAGGGGGAGAACGTGCTTAAGATATAATTTTTCAAAAGTGTTAAGGGAAAATAACCGGGAAAAGCGTTAAAACTTTTAATGGGGTATTAATTGAGGGGGGGTAACAGGGTTAACTCAGGGACTATTTTTGCAAAATTATAATAATTTTCAAGGGTAATAAGTGTAACTTATCATTAGTTTACCACCCAAGGACCTTAGATGCGAAATAGTTTAACCCTTAAGGTGTTAGGTGTGTTAGTAAAGTTTTAAACCTAGATTGGATATAACTTAGAACACTAGGGACTAATATTACCAAAAAGTTCAAACTTAGGCTATATAAGCCCACCACCACCGATCCACCCTCCCATTCCAAACACTTAGACAAAAAAAATTTCCTCCCTTGATCCTCCCTCTTGCGTCCTTCGGCCACACCCACACCACCATCAACAATTATTATCAACCAAAAGGTAAAACACATAAGATAATTGGTACTTCTTTCTCATATCACTTGTTAAGGGAATCGAATTAATTCTCCCCCTAGCTCGCGAAAATGCTTGATTATAGGGTTAGGGTTTATGAAAATTCAAAAGTGATTGAAAGTTGTAATTACCTTAGGGCATTTGTAGTTAATGATGTATCATTACTTATGTTAAAACGATTTTAATCAATTCATTGATTTGGTTGTGTTTTTGTGGGATTCTTAGATTGAAATTAGGCGAACTAGGGGTGTTTGGATTCAAGATTGATTGTTTGTGTGTTGTGATCATTTGTATATGATTAGGAATGTTATTAAAACACTTTGAAATGATAAAGTTTGAATCTTGATGTGTTTTGAATGTTCTTAAGCTTATATTGTGCGTATAAGATGTGATAGTGATCAAAAATGATTGTGTTGGTGTTGTTTTCACTTATACGCTAATAGATATGCTTTAGGATCATTAAGTTTAAGTTTTGAAATCAATAGGTATGATTTTGGCATTATTTGTGTGTAATTCACCCCATGTAGACGAACTAGGGAGCGTTTGAAGTGATAATAACATGAAGTTATATGCTTGTTTGTGATTACATGAGTGACTAAAGTGTTTGATGAAATGCTTGCTCGAGTGGTTAGTGCTAAGAATCGAACCATGGTCGCTTGTTGTATCATTTGGTTCAAGCGAATCACGCCAACCGAACCTTAAAGGTTCTAGCGAAACAGGTCACCGAATCATGGAAGGTTCAAAATTATGCGAACCACAGTTAAAGGTCACCGAACCTCAAGGTTCAGCGAACCACCCAAGGGGTCATCGAACTTTAAGGGTTCAGCGAACCACCAAGGTGTCATCGAACCTCGGTTCAGCGAACCTCTAAGGGGTCCAGCGAACCTCCTGACCGAATGACCCCTGAATCCATTTGACCCCTTTGACCTTCAATTGACATGTCAAAATCAAACTTGAGAATTTTTTAAGGGATTCAATATTTCAAAAGATCAAAAAGAAAAAGGTACAAAATAATTCAAAAGGTTCAAAAATAAAATTTATTTTAAACTTGATTACTTTTAAAAGTATTAATGTTTTTAATTCATGAAACATGAACGGAATTATTCAAATGAGTTTAAACGAGTGTGTATACGTTTAAATTTAAAACGAGTAACACGTAACTCGTAGACTTAGACTCATGGACCTCAGACTTAAATGATTAGATTGTTGACTTAGTTTGGCCGTGTCTGTTGACTTTGACTTCGTTCATTGACTGTTGACCGTTGACCGTTGACCAAGTTTGACTTTCTTAATCCTTTGATTAAAATGATCTTTTGTAAAATAAATGAGTATGCTTTCACATGTTTGAATACAATTTCTATCTGCTAACAGTGAAAATATCAAAAATAGTTTAACAAGTATTTCTATATCGAAAGGCGCGTCAGCGATCTAGGTTGCATCCGGTCTTGGGTACTCACTTACATTGTTAGCATCGTTAGGGTTGCATCTGTTTGAGAGTATTTGAAAACTGTTGTTAGCGGCTTAGTGACCATCCTTCTTAGATATAAGAGTACTTCGAAATAAACTATCTTTCTCATTTAAATGTGTTATATTTGGATATATCTCTCGTAAATTTCACCACAGTGCACTAGGGTATTATTTATAATACTCATGTGTTATCTTCGGATTTCGCCCACTAGTGGAGTGGATTACTATACTAGTACTCGTACTACATGTGGTATTCCTGAGGCACTTAATCTCACTTGAGATATTTTCTAAACAATGATAGTGATGATGTGTACGGATTTTATAAACTTTATTCCTACAAATTTTTACACATCATTATTTATTGATTTCAAAAGTAACAGAACGCCTTTGAAAAATAAATTTCACAGACAAACAAGTTCTTGTGAGTCTACTTTGAAATAATTTGACTAATAGTTGCTGATAAATCAAGACGGCTATTAGGGTTATTTGTCATCTAAAAGCTAATAATGTATCCCTTTAGCAAATCAATGTATCTTTGGGGCTCAAGGTTAATATACTAAAAGGAAAACTCATTCTCATGAGAATAAATCTTTCTCTGAAAAGTTTTTCTTCCATTCAAATGATGTTATTTCTCTAAATATTGGTAAGATGAACACTTTTGAGCATGAGAAACATAAACGTTCTCATTCATTTTTCCATCTTTTATTTTGTAAGAATAGTATCCTAGAACTTAATTTTAAGTGAGGATAAACAAAAACAGAACGAGAGATAAAAATCGTATAAGAAAAGAAAAGAGCATGTGTCTTGTGTCAGAAAAAGCAAGTAAAAAGGCACATGAGAAAGAAAAATAACATAAGTATGGACAAAAAGAAATGCTCGTCCATACAAAACAGACAGGGAGAATAAAAACATAATTGAAATAAATGTGCTTAAGTGTATATTCATGTGAAACTAATCAACTTTGAATCTTATTCTCAAAATTCAACATGTCAAGAGCAAATCCACAAGCAAGAATTGTTTCTGAAGAGTAGTTGTTCCAAGTGCTAACAGACTTAAGATAACAAAGAACAACCAGCGGATTGCCTTAGATTCAAACATCACAGATACATTGCGGAAACTTGTTGTCAAAATTCTCAAACACCATAAGTTATACAAACCAGCTACCTTAACTGCCACAGAACCTGTCATATATTTGCAGCAGTTCTGGACCACCATCACACACAACTCAAGCAACTACTATTCAAATTCTAACTTGACACACAACAATTCAATCTCATTCCTGAACTATTCCGCATTGTCTTACAGATGCCTCCACCAGTTACCAACAAACCTTTTACCAAACCTCCCACAGAACAACAACTCCTTGCTTTCATCAAGAGACTAGGATATGATGAAGATCTAAAAGAAATGATGACATCAATTACAAATTTTGTTGCTACAAAACTTCATCAACCATGGAGAGCTATTATGAGTGTTCTCAACAGATGTCTTATAGGAAAAGACACAAGTTGGGATATAGCTAGACTTCCAGTACTTCAAATACATTGGGGCATTGTTCACTCTGCTAATTTAGATTACGCGTCATTGATTTAGGACGAATTTGAATGGCAAGCAGTAGTCAAGGCCCATTAAATAGTCTAAGCTAATCTATACTCGCTTCACAAATCTTATCACTGATTACTTCTTATCTACAAACAAGAGTATTCATCGAAGATCTGATGCTGAGATGCACAACGAAGGACAAGACTCGCCTATTTCCAAGCTGGTCAACACTGTAGATGGTAAATTCAACTTCGAAATAGAGATACCAGATACAATGATTAATGATGCAATCAAGCAGTCAGCTGGATACAAGCTCTACAGAAATAAGAATGATGAAAGTGAGAAAGGTAATGCTAAAGA
>BQNB010045618.1:8383-44170 GCA_026074375.1 Tanacetum coccineum
CAGTCTAGTAGACCTATTAACCTTGTTGCAGATGAGACTGTCTATAAGGATTGGGAAGACAGAATGGAAAGGGCTGCCACTACTGCTCCTAGCTTAGAAGCAGAGCAGGACAGTGGTAACATAAATAAGACCTAATCTATGGCAACACTTAATGGATCTTTTCCTTAGGGAACTGATTCAGGTAGTGGTCCCAGGTGCCAAGATACCATATTAGGGGTGCAGAAGCTTAAACTAGGTTTGAGGCTGCATCTAAACAGTCCAATGATCTACCTCTCTCAAGAGTTAACACACTTAGAAGTGGGGAGGACAGCATGAAACTAATAGAATTGATGGAACATTGTACAAAACTGTCTAAATTGGTGAGAAAAAGAAAAGAGAGATATAGTGAGCTAAAAACAGAAAGAGAGATTGTGAGAATCTAAATTTATGATGGCAATGCTTATTGGAATAGAATTGGAGTGGATACTGCTAGGCATAAACTTAACACTGACAGTATTAAGTTAGTACTGCCAGGAATATCTTAATACTGCTGGGTAAAGTTAATACAGCTGGACTTAAAGTTAGTACTTATAGGCTAAAATTAGTACTGGTGGGTGATCGTTAGTACTGTTTGAGGCATAACATAATTTCCTTAATTAAATATAGCCGTTGCGAAATTTCCGCCAACAACTTCGTCTATAGGTTTGACTAATTTGGAGAATTCATGATCTTTCTATAAAATCATAAGCATTCTTCAAGATAAGAACAAATTTCATTCAGTCGGCCAAATCAAAACCCTAAGTGCTCTCTATATAATCTCAATTAACTTTGCCAAGCTCACATACTCTCATATACAAACATATCCCAGAACCCTAATCTAACTTCTCTCCATCAAATGACGAATTTGGATTTCTACGACAAGCACAACATGGTTGCCTACTTACAGAACTCAGAAGGAAGTGAAGGATTTCATCAGATAATTTATTTTCTCACTACAAGTCGCATTAGGTATTCCCTCACTGAAAGTCCAACTATCTATGTCTCTCTCATAGAACAGTTTGGCAAACTGCTTCTGCAAGCACACTTAAGAATGGAGACATGGAAATCACTGCTACAATAGATGGGAAAGTCAAGGTTGTTTCTGAGGCATTTATTAGCAGACATCTCAAGTTAGAAGATTCTGATGGTATTAGTACTTTGCCTACTTCAGAAATTTTTGAGCAACTTGCTCTAATGGGGTATGTGTCCAATTCTGATAACTTAACTTTTCAAAAAGGATACTTTTCCCCTCAGTGGAAATTTTTGATTCATACCATCCTTCACTGCTTAAGTTCTAAGAAAACTGCTTGGGAACAATTTAGTAGCAATATAGCAACTGCTATCATTTGCTTGGCCACAAACAGAACCTTTAATTTTTCCAAATTGATTTTTGAAGCCATGGTGAAAAACTTGGATAGTAAGACAAAAATTTTGATGTATCCAAGATTTATACAAATCTTTTTGAACAAGCACAAGAGATTACTTCTACCTCATAAAAGATGTTATATTGCTCCTACCCTTACACAAAAACTGTTTAGCAATATGAAAAGAGCTTCCAAGGGATATACTAGGGTGGACACTCCATTGTTTCAAGTAATGGTGTTCAGGGTCAGATTTTACAGGGTAAAGGATCAACAATCCCAGTTGAGTCCCATCACACACCCATCAGTGCTCCATCTACCTCACAACCACCAACTTCACTACCATCTATACAAACAACCCATGTTGCAGAAGAGGCTGCTACCATGCCCCATGATTCACCTCTCCCAAGAGTTCACTCACTTAGAAGTGATGAGGGCAGTATGACACTTAATGAATTGACAGTTCTTTGTACCACATTATCCAAGAAAGTGGCGACTTTGGAATCTGACTTAAAGCAGACCAAACTGACATATGGTGCTGCTTACACTAAGCTCATCATGAAAGTAAAGAAGTTGGAGCACAAAGTAAAGTCAAGCAAAGCTAGAAGAAGGGTCAGACTTGTGATTTCTAATGATGAAGATACTCAAGAGGATCCTTCCAAACAGGGGAGGAAGATTGCTCAGATTGATGAAGATGATGGAATTACTCTAGTACAGATGAGTGCACAGACTCAGGGGAGGCATGAGCATGATTTTGAGGAATCTGATTTTGAGTTTATTGCTCCTAAAGAAGATTATACTGTTGAGACTGATATTAGTACTGCTAATGTACCAGTTAGTACTACTGGTGAAGAAGTTAGTACTGCCAGCCCTGAAGTTAAAACTACTGCTGAAAGTTTAGTGTATATTAGAAGAAGTGCATCAAAAAGAAAAGATAAAGGCAAAGCTATTATGAAAGAAGTTGAACCTGTTCAAAACAAGACAAAGTTGCAACTAGAGCAAGAAAGACTTGGGTTGGAAGAAGCTCTGAGATTTCAAGAACAACTTAATGAAGAAGAAAGGCAAAGGATAGCCAGAGTTCATGAAGAAGCTAACACTTTTAATGCTGAAGAATGGGATAACATACAAGCTTAAATTGAAGCTGATGAAGAGTTAGCACACAAGTTACAAGCACAAGAATGAGAAAAGATACTCTGAAGCTGACAAGGCAATATTACTTGTAGAGCTTATAAATGAAAGAAAGAGAAAATTTGCTTAACAAAGAGCTGAACAAAGAAGGAACAAGCCCATGACTCAAGCTCAACAAAAGACTTTCCTTTGAGTAATTATATCAAGCATATGGGAAGTCACACTCTACACCAATTGAAGAAACTTTCCTTTGATGAGATTAAAGAGTTATTTGAGACCATAATGAAAAGGTTAAATACTTTTACTCCAATGGAGAATGATGATACAATTCCTAAAGTTGTAGCTGGAAGCTCAAAGAAAGATGATGAACAATAAATTAATTAAGAAAGTTCAAAGAGACAAAAGATAGGAGAAGGCTCAGAACCAGCTAAAGAATCAAACGATGAACTGTCTCAAGAACAACTACAACAGCTAATGATCATAATTCCAGAAGAAGGAATGAATATTGAATCCCTACAAACCAAATACCCAATTATTGACTTGGAAGTTACACTGAATGACACAGAATGTATTGGAAGAAAAAAAAAGAAAAAAAGATCATCATAGTAGGTCAATCAACACCGATGTATATCGATCTTTAATATAGGCTAAAGAAATTTTGACAAGGATGATCTAGTCAAACTATGGAGTCTAGTTCATGAAAGATTCAACTTAACAGAACCTACTAAAGAAAAAGAAAGAGAACTTTGGGTAGAGTTAAAGAGACTGTTTAAACCTGTTGATGATGATGAGTTATGGAAGTCTTAGAGATATATGCATGATCCATTGACATGGAGGTTATATGATACATGTGGTGTTCATCATGTGTCTACAAGAGAAGACATATATTTTTCATGATTAATGAGAAAGATTATCCATTGACAAGAGGGCTTATGACTTTGATGATGTGTAACAAGCTGCAAGTGGATCAACATTCAGAGATGGCAGATGAGCTTTTAAGGAAAATCTTCATACTAGTCAACACACCAAGACAGTAAAGTGTTTGAATGTCATCCTCTCACACAGAAGGTTTTAATTTAGAACTTGATGATTTGATGGTAAATTACAAGTTTAGGAGAGGATTGCTGGGAATTAAAGGTTTTACACTTGTACTGCCAAGCCTAAAGCTTATACTTTTGAGTTATAAATAACAGTACTAACCAGTTAGTACTGCTAGAGTAAAGTTAATACTGCCAGTATTACCTACACTGCTTAAGGACATTACACTGCAGCATGAAGATTAAAACAGCGCATGTTTGAAGAGATAAAGACGTGTTTAGGTAATAGTTATGGCTTATTCAATGTATATCTATAAAGATATAAGATATCTAATATCTTGTTGAATTTAGAAGATTTTGTAGTTATCTTTGTAAAGGACTCCTTGGTGTAAAAATAGAGATCTTAGGTTATGGTTTAGATCATCACATCAAGACACAATCAAACTTCAAGATGTAAACCCTAGTACTTATATATAGTACTCGTATTATTCATCATAATAATATAGAGCTTTTTTAATTATATTCATTGTGTCATACATTTACTACTATTGTCATTATAAAACACTGTAAATTGATTTCTTCTAATATTGATAAAGAGTAGATTCCGCATACTCTTTAGTATTAGCAAAGTTTCTAGCATAGTTTTCTTAAATCTATTCAATACAACTAATCCTTTTACAAGGTTAGCAAGATCTGAGTTGGGATCAACAAATGAGTTGATGAAATGTGTGAGAATTTTGGCTCTATTTATAGGCTGATTTCGGTAGAAGTTGCTGCGCACAAAATAAGATTATACGCGCACATGGTGTGTTAATGCGCCAATATTTATTGACTTCATTTAATTTTCGTATCCAGATGGGAAGTGCGGCCCACAAAATACTTTATACGGCGTACTTAAGGAGTTAATTCACTATTTTGACCAGGCCTTTAATTCTTTTGACTTTAGGTAGAATGGGCGCACAAAGGTAAGTGTGACGCACAGTTTGCTACTTTCAGCTTGAGACTATATCTTTCATGTATCTAGATTTTGAAGTGTATACGTATTCTTGATCTTATTTATTTGAGCTCGGGATGGTCTTTCAAGAACCTTCAAGTATTTCAATGGCCTATAAAGTAATCAAAGTTCATGAGAAATGATAAAATATGTAAAATAACGCCCACAAAAACATGTATAATTTAGGCGTTATCACCATTCCTACGAGCTTTTTCTTCGTCAAACCTGATATACTCTTTCATGGTAATGTTGGGGTCGTCCATATTTACTTGTGATAAATTTGCTAGGAAAGAAAGTTGTCAAATAGCCTAATACGTCGTGTTTAGTAAACTGAATACACCGTATTATACAAACACAATTCGCAAACAAACAAAAATACACATAATTTTACACTAATCTAGATTACACTAATTAATCTAAATTACATTAATCCTAAGTGTTAAGTTAATTTAATGTTAAAAACCCATATAAGATAAACAGTCAAATAAAAATTTCACTCCCGCAAAGGCGCCAAAAACGTTGTCTGTGTTTATCGTTATAGGTGTTATATATTAGTATTCAAATTTTAAATTTATATTTTTCCAACTTTACCTAAAACAACACTTTAACGGGCAGTGTACCCGATCAAATGGAGTTTCGTGGTAAGTAGGGTGTCGATCACTAAAGCAAGAACTAATCTTTTATTTATCAATCAATATTTTGGTTAACTAACACTAAGTTTAATTTAAACTACTTAATTCTATTCTATGTTAAACCTATGCTAATCTACGTTAGTCCTAATTCTAACGGATAAAAAACAGGGGTTTTCAGCCTGAGAGACTGGCACAGGTTTTGTGGTAACTTAGATCAACTTAAGACACAATAACACACGCAAGTAGACAGACAAAAGATAGAAGAGCGGCTTAGCCAAATATAATAAAACTGTATTAACCATGATTAATCCAATTAAAACGTTGGTTTGTTTATTAAGTGCAATGAGTGCTTATCTCGAGGCGGCATATCATTCTTAAGACTTAGGTGTTACTTCTTCCTAAGACCTAGACACATAGAATTCTGTCACAATTCAATGTATCCGCATAAAGCATCCTACTTGTGGATTATAATCTATCTTAGGGGTTAAAACAATGGTGATCTTGTTAAACCCTAGCTCATAGAGACTTTACCCACTTATTGCTTAATGACAATTTATATACTAGTAGTCCACCAGCCAAGTCTTTACCAATTGATTAAGTTCGTACTCGTTGATCCCAAGGGCCACCTGCCGGTCCAACTAAGCTCTAATCTAAAGGCGAAGATAGGTCATTATTCGTGATCCTATTGGTCTAGACATATAAATTACTATATGGAGAGCCATCCCGACATCTAGCTAACGTGGTCTAATCACTAGATCCAGTTGAATGATAGGTCGCATACAAAAGCACGTAAACTCTTCATTACCATTAGGGACATGCGATTCGACCTTCCCCATATTTCATAAGTCCTCTTCTCATCGACCGTGCTAGTGGCAGTTAGAGGGTTAGGTTTGTCGAATCTTAATGCATAGTCCAAATCAGTTATGTCGAGGGAAATTTTCACTTGCTCTCTGCACGATGAAAAATTTGTTTCATTTAGGGGTTCAATGCCAGATACACAATTGGTAATAGCAGTAGGTGTCAAAGTTGATTTGAGTGTAGAGAATGCCATGTAGCACTCTATGGAACTTTGATCTTATACCGAATCCTCTCACAAGATGATGGACTTTTGTGTGTGTTATGGGGTGGAACTAATCTCCTATTTATAGTGAGAGATTGAGTAGAGATCAACTCCATATTAGGAAAAGATTATGATACATAAACCTGGCTCTGATACCACATATTAATATTTAATTCCCAATAACCATGTTTGAACATCATATAAACAATACGTAAATGAAAGATATACTTACTTGAGTTGAGTGTAAAGAACGCCATGAAGCACTCGGTGGAACTTTGATCTTCTACCGAATCCTCTCACAAGGTGAAGGACTTTTGTGTGTGTTATGGGGGTGGAACTAATCCCTTATTTATAGTGAGAGATTTAGTATGAATCAACTCCATATTAGGCAAAAATTATGATACATAATATAATCTTTATTTAGTCAAATCTCCCATCAAGATTTAGGAGCCACATTATGGTAATTAATTAATTATTATCTATGTAAATCAACCTATATTATGTACAATGATATTAGACGTAAATAGATTAAGGCCACATATATGGAATATGCTAACAAAAGTCTCTTCTTACACAAACTTCTGAATGCACTAGCGAACGACATAATGAGGTTGAGCATGAAAATGCAAACGTCACAATGTGTTGAAACTCTCATTCGTGATTCCGCAAGGATGCCTAGCACTTAGAAAGATATGATTTTTCATGTTCTAGTTGAGGAACATGAGTGTTGAGATGTAGTCCATGATTAAGACTAATATGGACAAAATTATAGACACATTTAAATGCATGCCTTGTGATAGGGGTTTTATTTATACTCAAGAGATTGACTATGATTAAAGCTTTTTTTCCTTTGCGAGTGTTAAATTAATAAAGATATTAATTACCATAATTGATTTCATGAATATGAAATATGACAATTGATTTCATGAATATGAAATATGACAATTGGATGTCAAAACTTCTTTTTGAATGATTACCTTTGTGAGGACGTTGTGTAATTAAAAGGGTTTATGGATCCAAATAATCTTTAGAAAGTGTGCAAGCTGTAGAAATTCAAGTGTGGATTAAAGCATGCATCTGGGAGCTGGAATATTAAGCTTAAACCAATGACTTGATTTTGATTAAAACAAAGAGAATTCCTGAGTACGCCTTAGAGCTAGTGGGAGCACTATGTTTTGTTCTTTCTTAAATCTCATATGTTGTCAACATACTAAAAATGTCATTTCACCTAAGCTAGATTTGAATCCTTAGTTTGGAATAATATTTTTGCCGAGAGATATAAGAAATAAAACATACAACCTTGGAGCATATGTTTATTAGGATAGCCATACGCGGTTAATAAGTTTAACACAATATGACACATCATTGAGCAAGACTCAAAGTTCTATCTTACCTGATGAGATTGAACACATGCATGAAAACGTTTAGTTTAGCTAAATGTTTCGTTATGTATGTCATGATATGTATTAGAATAATTGTAACACTTGCATGAATGAAAGATGATCCGACAACCATAGTATCTAAGTGAAAGTCATTAGACTATTGTTAAAAGAACATTCTAAAAGGCCTGCAAATGACTAAAGATATGTTCATCGTTTACGGTTTTTTGATAAGGAGATTAATTTTGAGTTTATACTCTAATGCTTATTTTGATTGAGATGATGCTCAATCCTAATCATAGCAGAATTTCATCGTAAATGATAATATTATTGACTAGACGTGCTTGATTGAAAGCATTGTTGCACTATTTATTAAAAAAGTAAGAATACTTCACAGTTTGGGAAGTTGTTAAGAAGATTGTCTTAAATAGGTGTTTTGCTTGCTTCAAACAACTTATGTAATCTACTATGGCGATGCTAGTATTATTTTATTAGCACTTGAACGCACATATACAAAATGACAATCATCATATTATTTAAAAACTTCACTATTTGTGAGTTTATGATATAAGTATTCTCAAAGTTCACTCAGATGACAACTTAGTTAGTCCTTTTACAAAGTCAATGTCTTGTACCAAACATGTCGAGCATGCTAGGAACATTGGACTGCGACATACTAATAGTCTCATGTATATCTATTTTTAGTATTTGGACAATAGAACGTTAAGCAGTTGTATTAAACAATGAAATGATATACCTGGAATGATCATCTTCATTTATACTACTGTGTTTTATATGTACATGTTTAATCCATGAATAATTTATTTGTTCTTAATCGTCTATTGTGAGTTGATGATACGGGAGTATCGTCGAATTAAGACAAATGTGAGTGTATTGGTCATATTCATCTAGCATGAATATTAATCGATGATGCCGCCAAACTCATATGTTGTTCATTGGATGAACATTGGACTGACCCAAGCTACGAGGATTTATTGCATGGATCGGCGTCAATAGTGAATCTCGCAAGTGGTTATGTCAATAGTGAATCTCACATGCTTTGGAGTTAGATACTACTGGGTCCCTCGATGAATTGGACATATGTATGTATGGCCATACCCAAATGTAATTAATATGATACTTGATTAAATTGGTAATCTAGTTCAATATCTATATCGAGAAACAAAATCGTTAAACTATCAAAATGACTTATGATCCATGTCTAATGTTCAACAAAGTATCTGTAACAAAGGGATGACAGATGTCTAAACCATTTAGATAAGATGTTTAAGAAACTACCCTCATATGTTTCTAGAAGCATTGACGTGTTGCTAAACGCTAACATTTGCTTGTATTATTACCTTATTATTATGACGTTCGCAAGTGGGAGCTGTTGGAGTATGCTCGTGTCATAATAAATAATTATACGCAGACTCATGTTAGACCTATGGGTTATACCACAAATACAACAAGTTACCATTTAATATATCGTATCTATTGTATTTACGTTATATATATATATATTAAACTATAATATATAAGTAATAAATAAATATATATTATATATATAATAAATATGATATATATATATATAACCTACGTAATTCATGATCAATAACGGGCTTCTAATTACTAAGCTAGTACTTAGTTTATTGGGATGAACACAACAAATAGGGAAGCCCATTTGATTGTCTACTAGGCCAACCACAAAGGAGTAAAAGGAGATATAAACGTTTTGTAAATGCGATTTGTTTTTGTGACCTACATTACTATATATACTAAAAATGGAAAAAAAAAACGACGTCGTTTTATGCCTCCGAAAAATGTCAGCCCAACAACGTCCCAGATTAAAAAAAATTCCCTCTCGGCCCAAGATATATAAAAAAAACTTACAAAACAGCCCCTCAACTTTTAACTATTTACACTTTTTTATATAATAAACTTTATTTATCAAATATATACCACATATCTACCGACTCGTTCAGATCAAGAAATATCCATGAAAAGATCTTCGCATTGCGAACAAAACGAGCCTAATATTATAATGCTTCTGACAAACGCATGATTTTATAAAAAATATTGAAGTTTAATATAAATAGAAAAAAAAAATTTGCACAACGTACCCTCAACTTTTAACTATTTACGACTTTTTTATATAATAAACTTTGTTTATCAAATACATAACACATATATACTGATTCATTCAGATAAAAAAAAGTATCCACGAAAATATCTTCCAATTGCGAACAAAACGAGCCCAATATTGCAATGCTTCCGACATACGTACGCTTTTATAAAAAATGTTGAAGTTTACTGTATATATATTTAAAAATATATATACTTTCAAAAGACACATTAAACTACCTAATAACTTTAAAATAAACGACAGATGTCAGAAACGTACAATTCTATGAAAGTTTAAATTATATAAATAACTTATACTTTTTTTCAACGCTTAGTGAAATAAAATTACACGTGCTGCATACAAGTCAGCCCCGCCGCAACGCGCGTACACATTCCCACTCAATATCCATTCAAAATCGATTCACAAAAGATTATGCCCCGCGACAACACGCAAGCTATCTTGCTTATTATATATTTACTCAAAAATGTCATTAAACGATGTCGTTTCACAAAGGCTCATTCATGCGTTTTTATTTGGGCTAATTTCCATGGGCCACACTACTTCTCATGGCCCATATTAAAAAAATCATATAGCCAAAAAAACAGGCCTTGAACATGAGGCCCCAACACAAAAGCCCATATAAAAAAACAAACCATTAAACATGAGTTTGAAAAAATAAACCCGCATAAAATACAAGCAACAACCCAAATAAACCGACTTAAAACACACGTCAAATACCGTAAAAAAACACGAACACCTAACCCGCAAAAAACACATTCATACACTTTAATGATTGCGAAAATATTCAAAATAAACTACTACACTTACCCATAATAATAATAATAATAATAATAATAATAATTAACGCCTTGCAGGTGCGCGCGAACAATCATACTTGTTTTATCTATGACCGATTGATATCACAACAATATTAAATAATAAAACAAATCTAGTTTTTTCCTTTCTCCTGATATTTTTTTTTGAACGACAACTTTTATTAGACAAAAAAGAAACACTAGCAAGAAGCTAGAAAATTACAAAGAAAGTAAATAAGGGTGTTGCAACCACCTATCCCAACTAAACGCCTTATTACATCTGGCGTGACACCAAAGAAACGAACGAGTAACAATGTCATCAAAGATGATATCTTTCCGAGGGGGTTGGGCTGCAAAAAGAACACTATTTCGATAGTTCCAAATAGACCACCATGAAACGTAGAAAATACCTTCCAGCATGCATTTAAGAATAGACCCAAGGAATATCCGTGAACCAAGACAACCAGTCCTCTTAAGAGCTTAACGGAGACCGAGTCAGTAGTCCCCAACGACAATATAAGTCTGTGAACAATCAACACCAAAGGTAAAGAAAAAAAATAAATGTGAAACCCATCTACAGCATGCATCTTTAGCAAACGCAAGACTGATCCAAAACTGGAATGTTCCTACCTTTAGATTCACCGTTGTAGGAAGACGATCCAAGTAAACCCCTCCAAGCTCAAACATTAAACTTGATAGGAATAAACTTAGCCCAACGAGTACCACCCGAATCATTTAGAAGAAAATATTCATCAAGTAAACATCGAATGTATCTTAACCTGAAAGGACCCATCCCCTCAATTACCAACCCAACGGTCACCAGAGTCCGTAGAATAGACGTACCAACTATGATCCTGGAGTCGCAAACGTGCTGAGCTTCTTACCACCCCTAAACTGGACACGAACAGAATCTGAAAGCAAACCAAGCAGTTTAAGTACCACATAAATCACCTCTCATGTTTCTACGGAAAATAACCGAGGGAAAAGATCAGAAGAGGAGCGTCACCTATGCCAATGCGTCTTCCAAATCTCGTCTGCAGACCATTGCCCACCCGTATGACTGCAGAACAAAAGTAAATCATATCATTGGAGAATTTAGCGATGAATTCCCGTATCTATTTGTTCCCCAAACAGACCGAACCGAGGAGGTGATTTTGTTTAAAATAGACCATGGATACAGTGGATCACACAGACAATAATATTTCTCAAATGAAATAAACCTTCCAAACCCACTTTAATGGGCGCCTATTTATACGTGAAATAACTAGAAACGCCCTAATCCAGCTCACACTTTTAAGCCGCGGAATTTTGGTACCATTTTCACCCCATGAATCTTCGTATCAAACCCATTCAACCATAAAAAAATTCCTGCCTAAATAGATCCAATTGTATTAAGAACAGTTTTTGGGTGCCTTATACAAAAAGAGATTGTATATAAGAGCAATCCTAATTCCGAATTGAGAGAGTTAGACGTCCACCTATCGACAAAGCCTTAGCACTTCCTCTGTGGATATCCGAGTTTAAGTTACTAATAACCTCATCCCCAATTGTTATAACCATCGAATATTACCTCCTACCATAACTCCAAGATACTTAAACGGAGCCCCTCATAGACCGCACAACCAAGAGAACTAGCGTGCTTCATTCACCTATCCACGTATAAACACCGAGAACCCTAAAAGTATTACTTTTTTTTAAGGTTAACTTCAATCCAAATTGAGAGAAAAGAAACAATGAAGTAAGTGAAGAATGAACTTAGATGTTGTAGATCCGACCATTCACTCAATGAAAATATCGTCATCCCATAAAATAAATGATGAATTTTGAATTTTGATCAAACTAGTCCTTAATAACACCCGCGTCAATCACTCTAGAAAAGGATAAATGTCAGTGATATCACTAATGAGAATAAAACAAGTAAGGAGCAAGTGAATCACCTTGTTGACCCACAATTGAATTTAACACTCCGTCCTTTCGGGCAACCATTAATAAACAATAAAGCCATACCAAGAAAGACGACCAAAACCCACAACGCCATTTATAAATACTCAAACCCAAATGCTTCAAGAAACATCAGCCAAAAATAATCCCAACTACTGAATCATAACTTTAGGCAAAGTCACTTTGAATCACCATGGGCGTGTATTCTTTTTAAATTTTACACCATGAAAGGCCATCAATAACAATACAAGCCCGATCGAAAAATCTGCATTTCTTGGCAAGAAAGGCAGTTATGAACAAGCGGCTACAAGATCTGAAGATCACATTAGACTGACGATGAGCTAAAGATTTTTTGTAATCACTATTATACAGACTCATCCGACTTAATAGTCCTAAAATTCACCGAACAAACATGCATCCGGAGTTTTAGGAAAGAGCATTAAAGGAAGATATTAAAACCCTAGCAATGACACTATGGAGAAAAGAACCAATCAACAGTCCTCACAAAAATCTAAACCACATCACATTCGAGAATTATAGCGAAAGAACTCTAAAATGTAAAACCCATCAGGCCCCAAGAATTTTGTTATCACCACACTCCAAACACTTGCGAATTTCATCTGCCTAGATAGATCCTTCCATCCTAGCAGCCTGATTTCCGTGTTACGACGATTTGGAAATTGAAATTAAGACGACTAAGTCGTAGCTCCCGGTGCTGGGAACCTCTTTAGGCAAAGTGTGAGCGAAATTCATCTTAACAAAGAGGGGTCTATCCACACCAAACACCAACACCATAATTCCTTTAATAGATCACATTGAGAACGCTTTCCTATTCATTATCCATTGATAAAACTTGGATTTTTCACACCCTCTCTAGCCCATGAACTTTAGTCTTTTTTTTAACATAGTCCCAGCTTTAACCCATCTGAAAGTCCTGAATATTATTGAACACAACTCCCTTCCGCGCGAATCAGCAATTCCATCATTAACCCCTCCTTGATCAAGAACCACATCAATATCCGAATAGTTGTTTTTTTTAAAGTCCGTCAATAAAGCGTGCTGCTCCGTCTATAATTAGATAACCACGATCCTAATCACCTTCCGTTTTAACAACTGAAGTTTTTTTTGAATCTGATCATAATCGATACTGACCTCAAGATTTAGACGATTCCACGTGTCAACAACCATCTGACCAAAGCCTTTATACACGAACCAGAGAATGATAGAAACTAAACTGGGTAAGCACCATATTCAGAAGCCCCAACATGTCTAAGTAAAATAGTCGGTGGCTGACAAATTTAGTCAAGACAGATAGCCGACGTATAGAGGAAACATGTTCAAAACCCTTCAGAAACCAAGAAGCCACGATCAGATTACTCATCTTTAGCAGCCGACTAGTTGAGACCACGTGAAAGGCGTACCCTCAAGCTGAACTTTCAACTAAAACGCGCTGAAGTAAAAAAATTATTAAAATCATTAGCACCCCTAACATTAAAAACAGAAACCATTCGATCATCCCTCTACACGAACCTCATTAAATCACCCATAACAACACATACACATCCCAACTGATTAATAATCCTGAAATAAACGTCCAGTATACATACGCTTTACACTTCTGATTGAGAGCAAAATATAGAGATAAAAGAATCTTGGATTTGTGTGATTGAATCCACTTACCGTAAGTAGCGCACAAATATTATCTCAAATATTATGATGGGATTTCTGAAAAATGTTTGGTGGTCCCATACACATAGAATACCAACCAGAAATATCCAACGCTTACGCTTAAAAGATAAGTCGAAGTTTTATTAATTACCCCAAATAGCTATAACTCCAAGTTCGAAACACACATCCGATTTTAGTTTCTAACAGACAAAAAACTCACCTTGTGCTTAGAAATCTAAACTCCTTAATCCATTTTATTTATGGTCTTGTGCTCCTAGGACCAATGCCCGTTAACGATAAACAATTCATATGGGAAATCGCATTCTCCTTTAGACCAAAGGAGTAAAAGGAGATATAAACGTTTTGTAAATGCGATTTGTTTTTGTGACCTACATTACTATATATACTAAAAATGGAAGAAAAAAACGACGTCGTTTTATGCCTCCGAAAAATGTCAGCCCAACAACATCCCAGATTAAAAAAAAATTCCCTCTCGGCTCAAGATATATAAAAAAACTTACAAAACGGCCCCTCAATTTTTAACTATTTACACTTTTTATATAATAAACTTTATTTATCAAATATATACCACATATCTACCGACTCGTTCAGATCAAGAAATATCCGCAAAAAGATCTTCGCATTGCGAACAAAACGAACCCAATATTGCAATGCTTCTGACAAACGCATGATTTTATAAAAAATGTTGAAGTTTAATATAAATAGATTTTTTTTTTTGCACAATGTACCCTCAACTTTTAACTATTTACGACTTTTTTATATAATAAACTTTGTTTATCAAATACATAACACATATCTACTGATTCATTTAGATAAAAAAAGTATCCACGGAAATATCTTCCAATTGCGAACAAAACGAGCCAAATATTGCAATGCTTCCGACATACGTACGCTTTTATAAAAAAATGTTGAAGTTTACTGTATATATATTTAAAAATATATATACTTTCAAAAGACACCCTAAACTACCTAATAACTTTAAAATAAACGACAGGGGTTAGAAACGTATAATTCTATGAAAGTTTAAATTATATAAATAACTTATACTTTTTTTCAACGTTTAGTGAAATAAAAATACACGTGCTGCATACAAGTCAGCCCCGTCGCAACGCGCGTACACATTCCCACTCAATATCTATTCAAAATCGATTCGCAAAAGATTATGCCCCGCGGCAACACGCGGGCTATCTTGCTTATTATATATTTACTCAAAAATGTCATTAAACGATGTCGTTTCACAAAGGCCCATTCATGCGTTTTTATTTGGGCTAATTTCCATGGGCCCACTACTTCTCATGGCCCATATTAAAAAAATCATATAGCCAAAAAACAGGCATTGAACATGAGGCCCAACACAAAAGCCCATATAAAAAAACAAACCATTAAACATGAAGTTGAAAAAATAAACCCGCACAAAATACAAGCAACAACCCAAATAAACCGACTTAAAACACCCGTCAAATACCGTACAAAAAAACACGAACACTTAACCCGCAAAAAACACATTCATACACCTTAATGATTGCGAAAATATTCAAAATAAACTGCACTACACTTACCCATAATAATAATCAATGTTTTAAAACCCGGTTTTTTAACTGACCCGGTATAGTAGCCGGTTTTCCGGGTCCCCGGTTTAACCGGTTGAACCGTCGGGTCAAACCGGTTTTGTACATTTATATATATTTTTCATATATTTAATATATATTGTTTTATGGTCATATAATTTATCTTACATTCAACTAAATCTATAAAATATATTGAGTCCTTACTAATAATTTATTATATTTAAGTTTTATGTTTATAAAATTATAGAAAAGACTTGCACAAACAAGCAACTTATGAACATAAGTTATAATAGACTATAATAAGATAATATTAGTTAATGTTTTAAGTTAGTTTTAAAAATATTTTAATTAACATTAGTCATCATCATTTTAAATTATCGATTAAACTTGAAAAGGTTTATGAAAAAAAACTTTTGTTAGATTAATTTTTTATGAAAGTCATGACCCGGCCGGTTTGATCAAACCGGGTCAACCCGGGTCAATGAAAAACCGGTGGTTCAATCCGGTTCTCAACCAAGCAAAAACCCGGTCACATCCGGCCCGGTCTCCGAGCCGGTTCACGGTTCAACCGGCCGGGTCAACCCGGTTTTTAAAACATTGATAATAATAATAACAATAATAATAATAATAATAATTAATGTCTTGCAGCAACGCGCAAACAATTATACTTGTTTTATCTATGACTGACTAATATCACAACAATATTAAATAATAAAACAAATCTAGTTTTTTCCTTTCTCCTGATATTGGGAGATCCGACAAAAAGAAAGTGAGACCAAGATGGTTTTATTTTCTTTGATCAAGATCTTGCATCTAGTTATAAAGAATAACATTGAGATAGTATACATTGACGTGTACTGTCTTTCTACATAGAGATGATCTATTTTGATTATTTGGGTATTTAGTATAGATCGTGGTGTTGTGATTGTCTTTATTTGTGCCTACTGAATCACGCTACAAAGGTATATAGATCCGTTATATTGGTGATTATCCGCTGCAATTATTAATTAATTAAATGTTATTAATTTATAAAATCACCTATATGATGTATAACTAAAAATAACTGAATTTCAGAATTGGTTATAACTACAATTTTGATCTCATTTGCAGAACATAACAAAAACTAATAGGGCAAATGACACAAAAATGTACCCAACAAAAACTAATATCGCATTTTTTTCTTGCATAAAAAGGCGTCCAACTTATTTTTTTGCCAATTTGAGTATTTTCGTTAAATATTTAACGATCATCCGTTAAGTTTTACATTTCAAGTCCATCGGCCCCTACCACCACCACCAATCATCATCACCGCCACCGAGCCTCCCCACCACCATCACTACCAAGCACCATCGCCACCATTAAATTCATTATCAAACATTTTTTATATTGCAATTAATGTCAACATAGTAAAAAATTAAAGGGTTAATTGCCTAAAAATGTATTATACTTGCCACTTTTTGTCATTGTATGTAAACAACTATTTTTTTGCCATTGTGTCGCTGAACTTTTGAATTCGTGCTATTGTGTGTATTCCGCGACTAATTCTGCATGTAAAATGACCATTTTACCCTTTAAAATTTGAAAAAAGTGAGGGTCAAATGGTCACAAAATACACACAATAACACGAATTTAAAAGTTAAACGACACAATGAAAAAAAAAAATTGTCTACATACAATGATAAAAAATGACAAGTATAGTACATTTAAACAATGAAGTAAGTGAAGAATGAACTTAGATGTTGTAGATCCGACCATTCACTCAATGAAAATATCGTCATCCCATAAAATAAATGATGAATTTTGAATTTTGATCAAACTAGTCCTTAATAACACCCGCGTCAATCACTCTAGAAAAGGATAAATGTCAGTGATATCACTAATGAGAATAAAACAAGTAAGGAGCAAGTGAATCACCTTGTTGACCCACAATTGAATTTAACACTCCGTCCTTTCGGGCAACCATTAATAAACAATAAAGCCATACCAAGAAAGACGACCAAAACCCACAACGCCATTTATAAATACTCAAACCCAAATGCTTCAAGAAACATCAGCCAAAAATAATCCCAACTACTGAATCATAACTTTAGGCAAAGTCACTTTGAATCACCATGGGCGTGTATTCTTTTTAAATTTTACACCATGAAAGGCCATCAATAACAATACAAGCCCGATCGAAAAATCTGCATTTCTTGGCAAGAAAGGCAGTTATGAACAAGCGGCTACAAGATCTGAAGATCACATTAGACTGACGATGAGCTAAAGATTTTTTGTAATCACTATTATACAGACTCATCCGACTTAATAGTCCTAAAATTCACCGAACAAACATGCATCCGGAGTTTTAGGAAAGAGCATTAAAGGAAGATATTAAAACCCTAGCAATGACACTATGGAGAAAAGAACCAATCAACAGTCCTCACAAAAATCTAAACCACATCACATTCGAGAATTATAGCGAAAGAACTCTAAAATGTAAAACCCATCAGGCCCCAAGAATTTTGTTATCACCACACTCCAAACACTTGCGAATTTCATCTGCCTAGATAGATCCTTCCATCCTAGCAGCCTGATTTCCGTGTTACGACGATTTGGAAATTGAAATTAAGACGACTAAGTCGTAGCTCCCGGTGCTGGGAACCTCTTTAGGCAAAGTGTGAGCGAAATTCATCTTAACAAAGAGGGGTCTATCCACACCAAACACCAACACCATAATTCCTTTAATAGATCACATTGAGAACGCTTTCCTATTCATTATCCATTGATAAAACTTGGATTTTTCACACCCTCTCTAGCCCATGAACTTTAGTCTTTTTTTTAACATAGTCCCAGCTTTAACCCATCTGAAAGTCCTGAATATTATTGAACACAACTCCCTTCCGCGCGAATCAGCAATTCCATCATTAACCCCTCCTTGATCAAGAACCACATCAATATCCGAATAGTTGTTTTTTTTAAAGTCCGTCAATAAAGCGTGCTGCTCCGTCTATAATTAGATAACCACGATCCTAATCACCTTCCGTTTTAACAACTGAAGTTTTTTTTGAATCTGATCATAATCGATACTGACCTCAAGATTTAGACGATTCCACGTGTCAACAACCATCTGACCAAAGCCTTTATACACGAACCAGAGAATGATAGAAACTAAACTGGGTAAGCACCATATTCAGAAGCCCCAACATGTCTAAGTAAAATAGTCGGTGGCTGACAAATTTAGTCAAGACAGATAGCCGACGTATAGAGGAAACATGTTCAAAACCCTTCAGAAACCAAGAAGCCACGATCAGATTACTCATCTTTAGCAGCCGACTAGTTGAGACCACGTGAAAGGCGTACCCTCAAGCTGAACTTTCAACTAAAACGCGCTGAAGTAAAAAAATTATTAAAATCATTAGCACCCCTAACATTAAAAACAGAAACCATTCGATCATCCCTCTACACGAACCTCATTAAATCACCCATAACAACACATACACATCCCAACTGATTAATAATCCTGAAATAAACGTCCAGTATACATACGCTTTACACTTCTGATTGAGAGCAAAATATAGAGATAAAAGAATCTTGGATTTGTGTGATTGAATCCACTTACCGTAAGTAGCGCACAAATATTATCTCAAATATTATGATGGGATTTCTGAAAAATGTTTGGTGGTCCCATACACATAGAATACCAACCAGAAATATCCAACGCTTACGCTTAAAAGATAAGTCGAAGTTTTATTAATTACCCCAAATAGCTATAACTCCAAGTTCGAAACACACATCCGATTTTAGTTTCTAACAGACAAAAAACTCACCTTGTGCTTAGAAATCTAAACTCCTTAATCCATTTTATTTATGGTCTTGTGCTCCTAGGACCAATGCCCGTTAACGATAAACAATTCATATGGGAAATCGCATTCTCCTTTAGACCGATGAAATTCTCCAAGATCTTTAAGCACACCATCCAATAATATCCCATAAGATTACCAACTTTCCTTAATGAGCTCGTCCAATAAATCCAAAATGGACCCTCCTGTTTTGCTTCTGTTATTAATAGCATTTGGAACAGGAGAAGGGTTATCATCGATAGCCTGAGCTTCCTCCACCACACGAGAACAAAATTCACAGATGTTCGAACCTTTTAGGAGCACCGTACCCTCTGTCTTCACGATGTTTACTGTCCCCCACCTTAACAGGAGTAAATCTGAATGGGTGAGAATACTATTTGTCCAGTTTAAATGTCTTCTACCTGCTGAATGTTAAAAGATCGAGATTTAAATGGATCATAAGATCCCCCTTTGGTAGCGGAAAGGGTACTATGTTTCTGTTCACCAGTATTATTGTCAATAGAATCACCAAAGACTGTATCAGACACCGGCTTCACTGCACTCTCCACTTCCCAGAATCCATTCAATAGCCATTGCATTATCTTTATTTCAGTGAGTCCCCTACGTCCTGCGTCATTAGTCCAGTTGTAACCAGAAAATTAGCGGTTCCTTTAAATAATGGAGACCACAGAAATGTTTCCTTGGCTCTAATCATATATATCTTACCTCGAACATAATCTTTAAATCTTTCCAAGAGGTATCATCACATGTAACGTTTTAAATACATATACGATTGCGAGCAAACTATCCTCCTTGATTTCCTCAAGCTTCAATAACCTCGCCCATTTATAGCCCCAATTTTATTACAATCAGATTGAGAAAAAAAAAAAAGAAACCATGCACGGTAAAGTGTACAACCACTAATATCAACCCATACAATACGCTCTCTAGAAACAAAATCCTCTTGAGCATTACAAAGGCGAGCAAACCATGAAGCAACCCCTACATGTTGCATAAATTTCTCCTTGTCTACTAGTAGAATGCAAGTCGCAATCATAACCCATAAAACTTCCTATTAGCGCAAGCTTGACATTAAGGAAACTTCATTGCCAGCAAAACACGCAGCGTTGTAATGGCAAAAAATCTTTGATCTCTCCCATTTCCAAAGTGTAACAAAGTCTACTTGACACCAAACCCGACGTCCTCCAATACTAATAGCATGCATCAGGATACCACTAAAGATAGTTGAATTACAATTACTTTGCAACGTCGCAGCATAAGTAGACGCACAACCGGTTTAGACGACACAAAAGTCTTATTAGGGTTTTTCTCCGAAACCCTAGAAAATCTCGCAACATTAGCATGAAGCTTATGCCTGTTAATCCACACCGTACATAGGTTGTTTACAAGTCTATCGACACTGAACACATTAATGAACCTCACAAAGCCGAATCTCTTCCCTGCTTTTGATCGTTTGATGTTGCGAATAAACGAGTCAACGCGACGATGCCCATAAATGTTTACAGGCATTAAACAAATCCTTTAGATGAAATCTAATCTGTGAAAATTAGTGAAAAACACCGAAAATGAGAACTTCGCTCCATCATCTCCTTTGATCTAAACGTCCCCATGATAAACCCAACCACACAAGAAATGATGGAAAACAATCCCTAGAAACTAGAAGTACCCAATTGAAGATAAAAATAATCACAAATAAAAAGCACCAGGAATAAAACCCTAAAAAAGCAAAAACACGAAACCCTACATCAAAAATCGTTACTTACCAACGATCCGTCGAGCCTATTAAGACGTGATTAAGGACAACGCGAAACGAATTCGACGCAATAATCAAATATTAATAAGCGAATGGGTGTTGCGTAAGAGATTGAGATCCAATTTTCAACGTAGTAGTCATTAGATTCGTGGAGATTGAGATCCAAATGAGACGAAAAAAAAGAAGAAAAATAAAGTGATCGGCTGTGGAGATTGAGATTCAAATCTTACCTTGATCACGGTTTTTATATTTTTGCAAAACTATTACCTAAAATCGAGCTGGGCTCGAATGTCCGAAACAACTCACGAGATAATCAGCTCGAGATTTATAAAAAAGACTCGAGACAAAAAGAAAGTGAGACCAAGATGGTTTTATTTTCTTTGATCAAGATCTTGCATCTAGTTATAAAGAATAACATTGAGATAGTATACATTGACGTGTATTGTCTTTCTACATAGAGATGATCTATTTTGATTTGGGTATTTAGTATAGATCGTGGTGTTGTGATTGTCTCTATTCATGCCTACTGAATAAAGCTACAAAGGTATATGGATCCATTACATTGGTGATTATCTGTTGCAATTATTAATTAATTAAATGTTACTAGTATTAATTTATAAAATCACCTATATGATGTATAACTAAAAATAACTGAATTTCAAAAGTGGTTATAACTACAATTTTGATCTCATTTGCAGAACATAACAAAAACTAATAGGGCAAATGACACAAATATGTACCCAACAAAAACTAATATCGCACATTTTTTTCTTGACATAAAAAGGCGCCAACTTAAATTTTTTTGACCAATTTGAGTATTTCGTTAAATATTTAACTGGAGCATGGAACCTTAAGTTTTACATTTCAAGTCCCACACCGCCGCAACCCACGCACCGACCAATCAACGTCAACCCAAAGCCACCGACCCCCCACCACCATCACTACCTAAGCACCGCCCCCCGACATTAAAGTACATTATCAAACAGTTTTATATTGCAATAATGACACATAGAAAAAAATAAAAGGTTAATTGACCTAAAAATGGTATTATAATTGCCATTTTTTGAGTCATTGTATGTAAGACAACCGTCTTTTTTTTTGCCCATTGTGTCGCTAACGTTGAAATCGAGCTATTTGTGTGTTATTCAGCGACATAATTCAGGACATGGTAAAATGACCATACTTTACCTTTCAAAATTTAAAAAATGTGAGTAAATATGGTCCACAAAAACACACGAAAAGCACGAAATTAAAAGTCTTAACGACACAATGAAAAATAAAAAAAATTGTCTAGTATATTATATGTGGACAAAAATGTAGACAATATAATACATATTTAAGCGAAATTAACCCAAAATAAACTGTACCCAATATAACGAATTGGCAATATTGTATTATCGGGTTGTTACAAACATTAGTTGTTTATGGTTTTTAAAAATGACATCAAATTGTTGCGGGTCAATCTTAAGCAATTAACCCAAAATTAAATAGGTACCCAATTAACGTAATTGCAGGCCGAAGAACTTCAAATTTTATTTTTGCTCAAAATTTGGTTCAAAATCCAAAAGATCAACCTTTTTATTTTGCAATTAATGTCAACATACTAAAAATAAATAAAAACTATATGGTGTTTGATAATGATTTTAGTGGTGGAGTGGTGTTTCGTAGTGATGGTGGCGGGCAACTTGGTGGTGGTGACGGTGATTGGTGGTGGGGAGGCTTGGTGGTGGTGACGATGATTGGTGGTGGTGGTAGTGGCCGGTAGACTTGAAATGTAAAACTTAACGGATGATCGTTAAATATTTAACAAAAATACCCAAATCGGTAAAAAAAAAAAGTTGAGCGTCTTTTTATGCAAGAAAAAAAAGTGTGATACCTTAATTGAAAACGACCCTTAAGTTAGGTACATTTTTGTGTCATTTACCCAAACTAATACTCTAACGTTTTTTGATTAATTTATCGTGTCTTAAATTTCAATAGTTTGTCTTTTCCAATTAAGGCTTTCGTGAGATCGAGACATATATGGTCGAAATACTTTAATTTGAAAATGACTACAGATTATAAACCATTCACATACAGTAAAAATTTCTACACATAGTTGTCGACGAGGATGCGGAAACATGGCTAAGACGAATAGGACTCGACGTTGAGAGAAGCTTTGTGGGCAAGACAAAATACTACGTAATCCTTTGATGAGGGGTATCTAGTGGACTTTGCTTTGTGTTAGTTGATGGTTTTCAACAACACAACATATACGGAGTAGATTGTTGAAAAGTTATGTGATTAAATTTTGGTCAACAAGTTTCTACAAGTGTGCTCTAATGAATACCTACCAAAAATATAGCCCACACAACAATCATGTTTCTTTAAGAGTTAACTACATTTTTGGTCCTTGTGGTTTACCGGGTATAACGTTTTTGGTTCAATAGTTTAAAATATAACGGATTTAGTCCATTTTTGATCGACCCGTAACACTTTTGGTCCAAACGTTAGTTTGACTAATTTTGACCGTCAAATGTGAGGGCAAACTTGTCTTTCTCTTCTCATTCTTTCAAATGTAAAACACAACAAAAACACACTTTGACTTTATACATCACAATATCATTTCATCTCCCCCAATTGTATTTTCTACCAAAACTCATCACATGTTCCAGGCAAACACTGCGTGCGGCGTGCCGCCACCATCCGCCGCCTATAAACTCATGGCACCACCTTCAGAACATCAAACACATCCCCTCCACCTTACAACTAACAAAAATATCCAGCCACCACCACCTTCGCCAATCGCCTCCAGCAACCATCGTTGGTCACCACCACCTTCGCTGCCTAACTGTGGTGCATCGCCACCACTCTGGTGGTGGCTTCGAGTGTATGTTGGTTGAATGAGATGATATATTTGATGGGATCTTGATATTAAATCTCATAACAACATCCAAACATTATTCCAGAGTATATTCTAAAAGTAAATCAAGATTGAGGTTGTTCGAAATGTAAAAGGGAAGAAAGCACTAAGAAAGAACCAACAAGCAATAAAATGTTGTAAATTTTGGGTTTCGTGATTTACGGAAATAAAAGAAATGAAAGAGGACGTTCGAAATATTTGGGTTAGTGATTCGAAATTGTTTGGGTTGGAAGTTAGTTTATAAAGAAGATTCGGGTGTTGAAGGAGTTATTGGTATCTCATGTGGTTGAATGAATATGTGTTGAAATTGGTTTAGAAAGCTACTGATTTTTTTTAAGAAGAAAGCTACTGATTGAATGCGTGTAATTTTGTAAATGAATTTGTGTTGAATGAATTTGGTTTAGGATGAGATTTGTTGATTTTGCCATTTAGTTTTTTTTATGTCTTTAGCAGGTGGCACATAAGCAATTGTTGAAATAATAATAATAATAATTTATTATTATTATTATTATGCAGGAAATGACATTTTAGTCATTGTACATGAGTGCCCAAAGGTATTTTAGTCATTTCATATTTTTTAACGAGTCAAACTAACGGTCAACGACAAATGGATCAAAAGTGTTATGGGTCAACTAAAAACGGACTAAACTCATTACATTTTAAACTATTGGACCAAAACTGTTATACCCGGTAAACCACAAGGACCGAAAATGTAGTTAACTCTTTCTTTAATTTGTATAAACAAGTCATATGAGAACTACATATTTCTTTCTTTAATTATATTTCTTAATCACATGCAACCAAGATAATGATAAGAGAGCAAGACAAATATTCATACAAATGTCTTGATTAAGATTTGAACCTAAAACCTTTAAAAAATCACTTTTATTTTCAAATTTGGACATAGTCTGTTTATCTAATTTCTTTATTTTTAATGATTTAATTTCACTATTTTCTAAAATTGTCGTGATTTTTAATTCAACACCGATTTTGATATATTTTGATAAATGTTAGCTTTTCACATTTTTAGTGAGTTTATTTTGAATTTTTTAACAACTTTAAATTTAATTTGAATACAAACTTGATTCGTAAAAGATATATACTTTTGGAGACAATGTTTGATGGGTAAGAGAGTGTGTGAGTCTTTATACAAGCGAGAATGATGTTAATATGAGGTACGAAAACCCAAACAAATAAATTCTCTAAGCGGGTAGGGAATTACTGAGCGAGCTGGGTTAGCAATTTTTATCGTCGCCGCTATGCGCGGGTATCCAACTAGTGCCTCTTAATGAGTGGAGGGAAGTTTTGGTGTGTGTATGAAATAAGATGAATTAAGGTATTTGGGCCCACCACTCACCTAATAAGAGACATTAGTGGAAAAAAGAAACACCTTAGTGTTAAAACTTAAAAGATGGTAAAGTACACATATATTCATTGTTCAATTCCTGAATACTTCTTGTTAAATGCTTCTACAATTGGGTCTAACCTACTTTAAGACTAGAAATCAATGCCAAATCACAATAAGCTACTCTAACTGTCTTGATGTTAATGTCTAATATAGAAATAAATATTGAAGTAAGCATAATGCTACAAGTGAGGTCTTATTACTTCAAGAAGTATAACCAAATACATAATTCTCGCTTTCTTATTACTTTAGGATGCTACTTCTTTAATTAGATTTTTTTTTTCATTTGGTTTTATGTTAAAATATCCACTTTATAAAACTATACATCACTAAATACCCACACACACTCATAAACCAAATAAAAAATATTAAATACAAAAAGGTGGCACGATAACCGAGTGGTGGCCGACTCACCTTTCGTCATGTTTTTTCTCCTCACTCACTCGTAAGCTGTTAATGTTGTTTTGGTTGTCACTCGTGACTTGACGACTCACCGGGTGGAAGTCACGCCCACTCCGGTTAGCCTTAATGTTGAATTGCACTCACAATTCGTCAATATTTACTACCTCCCAAGTGTCAATGTTTTCATATAATTGATGTTAAACTTACACTTTATTGCACTCACAATTCGTCAATATTTACTACCTCCCAAGTGTCAATGTTTTCATATAATTGATGTTAAATTAACAACAAACTTGATTGAGTGATTGATTTTCAATCTATGTTTCAATAAATTTGGTCAATGTCAAGAACCTACGACTAGTTTGTATAAACAAGTCATATGAGAACTACAAATTTCTTTCTTTAATTATATTTCTTAATCACATGCAACCAAAACATGATTCTTTACAATAAGAAACAAGAAGTAATAATAATAATAACAAATATGGAGCAATTTGAGTTTTTATTAATTGAATAACTATTCATTTGCATCTAGCAATAGTTCTACATAAGTCAAGATAATGATAAGAGAGCAAGACAAATATTCATACAAATGTCTTGATTAAGATTTGAACCTAAAACCTTTTGGTTGATAGGTCACTTACGTATCACTAGGCCAAATACCTTTCGATTGATAGGAGTCGTGTTGATCTTCCTTGGTGTCAAATATACATCATTGAGGACTGGTAATCTTGTAACCATCATCAATTCGTAACAAAACTTTTACGAAATCGTTGATCTCGCATGGAAGCACTAGAGGACCCCCATTTTTATACCCAAACTCGCTTTCAGATTCATCAAGAAGAGCTTTGAAGAGCGAGTGATTTGCATGCTTGGCTTTAATCACAAACCTTTGTTTTTGAGGTCCAACGTAGACCGAGAAACAACCCTTTGGAGCAAATTTAAGTGTTGTACTTCCTATATATTCATCTAATGGGGGCAATGATCTGGTTCTCCTTATGAAATAACCTTCTTCGACATCTTGTGAACTCTTACTAGCTCCAACACCACGAAACGATTTGTAATGTTCCCATGTTTTGGAAACAAGCCCTTTCTTTCCTTTGTGATCACTAACCATATCCATTGTAAATAAATCTTTTGCTGTCTTAAACTGACTCAAGTTCACATAAACAATTACGAACGTCGTAAAAAACAATAATCATGAAGAATTGTACATGATATTAAAAGAAAGAAAAAAGAGAGAGACATGTTATTAACCTCTGTCATAAGCCAAATACAACAAGATCTTCATTCTAAAATCGCGCTGCTACTAGTGTTCTTATGATTGTTTCAGATTTGAACACGATTGTAAATATCGTTAGCTCTTTATAATTTATTGTGGACTCGAATGAAAACGAAACATGTCACAAAAGTCTATAGAAAAGGATTATTGGGGGAGAAAGATGTGGATGTTGCTCTCAATATATAAATGATACATCCACCTTTTTGTGGCCTTAGGGATAAATTATTGTTAAAAATATCTAATAAAGATATTATTGTTTGTCACACATTTTGTTTTACATGTAACTTTAGCCACTATATAAGTGTAAGACTTAATAATACCAAGACAAGTTTCACAAATACAGTGCGATAAAGTATAATTTTGTTGTGTTTCTAAGACAAATTGTTTTGGATAGATAATACGGAGTACATCTCATGTATCTAAGACAAGTACTATACTATTTGATCGTTCTTAAAAGGGCCTAATATACAATGTATCAGCCCATTCTTCCCTAGCCTCTTTATCACAAGTTCATAAAGTAATGGATCTGATCCAACATTTACTGTAGCCCTTTTAATTTAGATAAGAATTAAGATAGGTGCAAAACAAGCTGACTAAGGTAGCGATTGTGGCTAAAAGGTAAAGCTAAGCTTTATGCTTAAATTCTCGACTTTTTAACACCTTATTTATGTATATAAAGTTAGGATATCGTATATACAAAGTCCTTGCTCAAAAAAATATATACAAAGTCAATGGTGTGGTTTTTCGTAAGGGCAAATGCCACAAAAATGCACTAAACTTAGGGTTCTTTTTCAATCAAGGTACTCAATTTTTTTTCTTGCACATAAAAGCGGCCAACTTTTTTTCTAGCCGATTTAGGTTTTTTCTCACTTTCCGTTAACACATTAACCCCATTTCGTTATATCCCAAAATTAGTGTTAACTAAAAATGAAGGCTCAAATTAACAATTATCTTAAAATCAATATACATACAAAGTAACTTCAAATTTATCATCACAAAACTATATTTTGACGTCCCAATTTTTTCAGATGTTAAGAAACGATTATTTGTATAGGAAAAATAGTCATCCATTTGATGCTAGCCTGTAATACCCTCCTTTTCACTGGAAATTCGCAGCTCACGAAATAACGAACGGTGTCATAATCTATGAACAAACAAATTAGGGAATTAAAAATGAATGCGCATAATATATTATATATGTATGATATATGAGTACGAGGTCAATGCATTCATTCTATTTTTTTTACTTACATCATTGTACATTTGTACTTCTGAAGCTACTATTTTAAAAGGGTGCTACTATTGGTACCCCTCTGGCCCGCTAAAAAATACCAAAAATGTACAAAGATTCTTTTTGTACCCCCCTTTTTACAGTGTAGCGCAGTTTTTTTATCAGTTTCTGTTCCGTAATTTTTAACAGTTTCATACTTTTGACATGTTAAACTTTATATTTTTCGTTCCGTTTTTTACATGTCACAGTTTTATAACATATATAAAATTATAAAAATAAAAAAACATGGGGGTGTGGAGGGGGGTACAAATGGTTTTTTTGTGGGGGTATTTATATCATGAGCCATTAATCAAGTCACCATGAAACTGATTAACTGAGTAATCTGAACATCTAACTTTTGTATGTTAAGTAGGCTATAATTTTAATAAGTTTACAGTTTACTGAACCAAGTGAATGAAAGAAAGTATATACAAATAAGTAGAAACACAAAGTATAATAACATCCGCATTTTATTTTATACAAAATAAGAGAATCACCCTGCTGATACGAAACTATATTTTGATGTCCCAATTTTTCAAGGTGTTAAGAAACGATTATTGGACAATTGTTATTTTGGACCCTTCATTTTTAATTAACACTAATTTTGAGGATATAACGAAATGGGGGTTAGTGTGTTAACGGGAAGTGAGAAAAAACCTAAATCGGCTAGAAAAAAAAGTTGGCCGCCTTTATGTGCAAGAAAAAAAGTTGAGTACCTTGATTGGTAACAAACTATAAGTTTAGTACCTTTTTGTGCCATTTACCTTTTTCGTAATATTTAAAGATCCGATTATATAAAACCTTAATTAAATGATCAATATTTTTGCCTTCTTTGTTATTAATTTTCATTTTTCAAGTCCAAGAGCTATAAAAATTTAAGCCTAATATTTTATGTTTATAATTTAATTAATAATAAACAAAAATTAAGCTCATTTAATATTAGAATAATAACCATTTAACTATTTGCATTAATGAATCAATGTTAATTTAATCTATCTATCTATATGTATAATAAAATAATATTTTTTTGAAATGTTGTTTATGACACAAATGACATCACTAATGACATCATAAATGATGACACTAATAACAACATGAAAATGCAAATTATTAACTATGAAGTCCTTCATTTCATTTAACTCTGTCATTTAATGGAGATTGTGTGACTTTTGACTCACAATTAATATGAGCCGAAAATTATGCAAGGTTACCATAAATACAATGTGATTTTATTCTCTCATAAATCAAGCGTTTCTTTCACACAAATTATATGATAGGTTCAAAATTCAAACGATTACTCATCACGAGTATATCTTCATTGCTATCGCCATACTTTTTTATGTTTAAATTCACACTCAATGTTTCATCTTCTTTTTTATTAATACGTTTCAATTTTTACAAGTTGATTTGAAGATGTCGAGATAAACCCAATTGAAGAATGAAATTCAAGATGTCTTTTATTCTAACTCAAATTTAGTTTGGTTCATTCGAGTAACATCCATATCTTTTGTTGCTTAATTATAATTTTAATAAACAATTTTTTATTGATTGAAGGTCTAGATTCATAAATTTGTTTGAATTGAATTTGATATTATTTTGGTGATTTGAATTCACAACCTCGACGTCTCTTTTTTCTCAATAACGAAAGTTCATTCATCTCATTTTCGAAGGTATGTATAAATCAAAATTTATGACTAAATGTTATGTGTCAATCAGATTAATACAAAATTAAGGGTTTAACTCATATGTTTAGTTTCAGTATATAATCTAAATTTAGGGTTTAAGTCTCAATATAAAAAATTTTGGTTGTCTGTTAAAATAGGTTATTTTTCGATCTCATCAAAATCCATATGCAAGTTGTAAAATTAAGTGAAATCAAAAACCGGGTTTTGTTATTGTTGGTTGAATCGACTAATATTTTGAATGTGTATGTCAATTGATAGTCAAATATGGTAATCTTGGTTGTCTGTTCCAACATTCAAAACGAATTATCACGAGTTTATAGGCTATTATGTAATTATCGCTTCAGGCAAGATCTTTTCAGAAGAATCAATTGTTCCAGGTCAGCAAGAAACTAGAACCAGAAGGTAATCTATGCTTTGTGACTTTCACGCTCTGTGATTATAAAAGTAAGGTGTTTTGCTCTAATTTATAAATTTGATTACCTTGCTTTATTCTAAAATCGCTCATTGTGACTTGATTTTCATTCATATTTATTTATTATTGTTAAAACTGGTGAGTCAATCTATTCTTTTTTTAGTCCAGTTTTGTTTGAAGTTTGTAAATACTTGTGTTAATTTGTTAAAATTATTCTTAAATAAACTATTACTTGGTCTTTTTATCTCCAATTGCAAGTATGAATCTTAAAATTGTATCTGTTAAATAAACTATTACTATATTTGTGTTAATCTGTTAAAATTATTCTTAAATAAATTATTACTTGGTCTTTTTATCTCCAATTGCAAGCATGAATCTTAAAACTATATTTGTTAAATAAACTATTACTTGGTTTTTCGAAATTTTCCGCTAAACGTTTGAGAATTAAATTTTCGTAAATTAAAGTGTGTACTTTGCTTTTTTAAACTTTTTATAAGCCACCCGTGATTTATCAGGGGTTTATAGGCTAGTATTAAATAAAAAGATGCCAACCACCATTACTATGAGACAAGAAACAAGTATATGTAACGCCTAAATAATTTCTATACTTGTATATGTAACGCCTAATGTTTAGGCAATATTCTTAATATATGTATATTAACCACTTTTTGGTCTTCGTAGCAGTATAATTAATCACGATTCACATTACTCTATTGCCGGCCATGATTGTTTAAATATAAGAGTAGGTACGAAGTATTTTTCAAATATCGATAGCAACCCATTTAGTTTATGTTTTTTACAAATATTCATCATTACATATTCTAAATTGGATGATCTACAAAACATTAATAAATCTTATTTTAGATGATGGGATCACCTAAAATAAGATTTGTTAAGGATTAGAATTCTCTAAAGTTGAGTCAAACATGATACATCATGTTTACCAATCACAAATAAGTTAAATATATACAACATTTCTTTTTAATAAAAATCAAGGGCCCACTAATTTATTTACACTCACAACAAACTTAACATGATGTATCATGTTTGACCACAACTTGAGATGATCTTTTTCCATTTGTTAATGTTTTACACCTGCTGTAATTACACTAATCTTGCTGTAATTACACTAATCTGCTAATAATACATTTCAGCTTTTTAGATTTGCAGTAGAAGCGAAAGAAATTCAGTATTGTTGTCTTTCTTGCAATCAAATGCACATGACTCACCTATAATCTTTGTTAACGGACAAGGTCGGTGCTCCATTACATTCTAGATTGGTCCCTATTGCTATAATTTAGCTTACATTTATTATAGAGCTACAAGTTTTATTTCAGTTGGTCAACCACTACTTGAAAAAAAATGCTATTAGCAACAACCGAAAATCGTTGCTAAATTATGTATTTAACATCCAATTTTAACAACGAAATTATTAACAAAGTTGCAATTTTTTAGCAACAAAAAAATTAATTGGTATTAATAGAAATGACCATAAATATTTGAAGCTAATTTAGCAACCACTAAGCAATTTCGTTGCATTTTCAAATTAGCACCCGTCAAATTAGCAACAAATATTTATGGTTATTTCTATAAATACCAATTAATTTTTTTTGTTGCTAAAAAAAATTGCAACTTTGTTAACAATTTCGTTGCTTAAAATTAGATGATAAATAAATAATTTAGCAACGATTTCTAATTGTTACTAATGACATTTTTTTCTAGTAGTGAACACTGAAGGAATCTGTCTACCACGGGTGCGACTTGTCTAGCGACATCTCTTAGTAATAGTGACAAAGATTGTGCCATGTAAGAGTAAGGTCGCTAGTATATAGCGACGTGTGATAAGAAGTCGCTATAGTTGTCGCTAGAGTTAGTGACGAGTTTTGACAAGTCGCCAAAATTTGTTTTTATAATAAGGCATCAAGCTATCAACGCCTTAAATACAATAGTATTAGGCTATCAGTACGTTTAAACCAATATTACAGCAATGTATAACATGTCATCTATTGTGGGGAACAATTTTGGTAAATCTAATAATCCAGAAACGGGTAATCTGTGTATCCAACCACTGGGTCATCGGTATAAAATGTACTTCTATCGTACTTATTTAATGGTGCATTAAGCATAAACCGACGAGGTAAATCAGGGTTAGCTAAAAACGCCCGTCCAAATGCTACGAGATCCGCATCACCATTTTCAATCACACGATTTGCTTCATCTCGATCATGGTACCCACCTGCCACCATAAAAGTACCATTAAAGGCTTTCCTCATCGACGCCAAAGTGTCACAAGTCTCCAAACTTTCAAACTGAGTCACCATCCGTGGCTCAATCACATGACAATAAGCGATTCCAAGTTGACTTAGTGACTCAGCCATATAAATGCCGAGTGAGTGAGGATCCGAGTCACCGGACTCGTTGTAATCAGCAAAAGGAGACAGTCTGATTCCAACTCTCTCAGGTCCTATCTCTTTTGAGATTGCTTCAACGATTTCTAGTGGAAAACGACAACGGTTTTGTAAACTTCCGCCATACTGATCTGTCCGGTCATTGTACATGAATCTTTCATGAAATGGATCCAATAAGTATCGTTTGCTTCCATGATTTTCGACTCCTGGCGTCAAACCTGCTTTCTAGTGCGCATTCGTGGAAAGCTAGTCGAAAGTCATTGATGACATCGGGAAGTTCGTCGACGGTTAGTCTATGTGGAGGTGAATACTGAGCATCTTCTTCTCCCGAACCACCGATAAACTGTTGCTTCCCAATCGGCTTGTCTGTGCTAGAGATTGGAGACCGGCCATTGGGCTGATAAACTGGATGCCATAACGAACAAATAATAAGGAGCAAAAGAAGGAATACAAAACAAAATGTCGTTTTTTTTTTTGTGGAAACTTTTTAATTGGTTGGACGGTTTGAAACTTGTCCCATTAAACACGCATGTATTCAGAAGTCAAACATGATGACATAATTTTGTTAATATTAAATCACAATTATATTACGGCATGAAATGTACTATGCTCAAAATCACAACTATAAACAAACTCTTCTGCGACCCTCATTGACCACTCTCGCGATCAAGATGAAAAGACAAATCGTGTTACAAGATGATGAAAGAACAACGGGACATTATTCAAATCCATCATGTCCGCTTTACGCAGCATGTACTAACAATTCAAAACCGGTCCGTTACGTTTAGTTTTTATGAAGTAGATGCATTAAGTTAGGAGTACGAACCTAATCAGTCTCAGTTTACTAGCTTAACATTTATGCTTTAGTTAAGTTACTGAACAAGAAAAAATTACTAAGACTTACTTTTATTAGAAACTCTACCCGAATGCCACAATTGACAGAAAAAGACTCCTCCATTCTCATGAACACCATCAACTATTGGTCTCCAAGCTTCCACATGCTCTTTCTTCCATATCCCGGGGGTGTTTGGTAATCTTTATATTAGAAAATATATATAAACAACAAAGATTAATCACATTTTTAAAGATTATCTTCTATTTGATCATATATTTGAAAGTACCCTTGAGCAGTTTCGGAAATTCCCGATGCTTCACTAATCAAGAGTCCACCTTTGGTTGTTCTTTGTTTGTAATACAAAATAGCATGTGGTTGTGCTGTGAAATTGTAGGATCTTAGTCTTGATAAAGGTGCCAAAACAACCCTGCAAGTGTAAATTAAGATTTCGAATCCATTTAATCACACAAAATGGATTGCTTATGTTACCTAGTGTGTCTCATGAGCTTTGATGGCTTCTTTAAATAATCACAAAGTATGCCCATAAGCGTCTAGTTGATTGTGTAACAAAAGTTCAGGCAAATGTTGTAAAATAGTAACAAAATAATCCTATCAATGTATCGAGAAACAATGAAACATAAAAAATGTGTTACGTAACTTATTTGATATGTTAGAAATAAAAAATTTCAGTATTTTAAATAGAATTTTTTATGAATAATAATTTGAACACATTTTTGTCATTTCTTGTTTTTTACAGAATATATATTGCGGAAAAAATGTTTTACTTGAACTAAACACACAATATGTTAGACTACTCAGAGTGGGCGTGAGGCCGCACCTAGTGAGGGTCACTTCACGGGCGAACACCAAAACTACCATCACCTCTCACTCATGAGTTAGCAAAAAAAAGAAGGTGAAAGGTGAGCCACTCATCACTTGGTTACCGTGCCCTCTTTTTGTTTTTAATATTTTTTATCAAGGTTGCAAAAATCGTGAATCGTTAGCCGGGCGGTCGACCACCTTGTAGCTTGTAATCGGTCAAGGCGAGATTAATCGGCGATTAATCGGATTGACATTTCTGGCAAAATTTGGGTATTTTCGGCAAGTTTTGTGTATTTTCGGCGAGTTTTTGATATTATTGGCAAGACTTTTTTCTAAAAAAAACTTGTAATAGATTTAAAAAGTTACTATAAGCGATCAAAACAAGCTTACGTTGAGTTTTAGATACTTCCAGCAAGATTAGAAGGTTTCTGGCAAGTTTGACCATCATTGACCACCGTTGATCGCCGTTGACCACGGTTGACCTATTTGTTTGACCTTGTTACATTAATCGGCAAGGTTGGTGGCCTTGTAGCGTGTAATCGGCGATTAATCGGCCTTGTAGACCCTGTTTTGCAACACTGTTTTTTTTATTAAGGAATGGTTAAAATTTTGACAAAAAAAACATCCACACAATGATATGTTATGTATATTATTGGATGTATAAAAGAGAGAATCTAAAAAGAAGATGAATAATGACACATTTTTTTATTTAGTAGTTTTAGTAAAAGAAATTATTTACATAGTGGTGGAAGGCAAGCGGGCAACAAGCTGCGCCATTAGCTCTTTTTGGATTGCAAAACCAATACGTTTAAAAACCACATCCGTGGATCTAAGTGTCATAACATTGTTGTGCATAACCCGTTAAAGTCATTTTGTGGATGTTATTTTGTATAACATTTGTGGTTCTGTCATTCTTTTTTTTATTTGGTTTCTGAGTGTATGTGAGGTATTTAATGAGTATATTTGTATAAAGTGTGTATTTTAATAAAGAGTGAGGGGAATGTGACCAAAACAGGTGAGGGGGG
>BQNB010045619.1:0-20499 GCA_026074375.1 Tanacetum coccineum
CACATCCACTCTTAATCAAATTTCCTTAATGGCTAAAGCGACATCGTCTCAAGTATGGTTATGGCATCGTCGTCTCTCACATCTAAACTTTGACACCATCAACTTGCTTTCGAAGAATAATATTATCACTGGCCTTCCAAAATTAAAATTCGTCAAAGATCATCTTTGCTCTTCTTGTGAGTTGGGGAAAGCCAAAAGAAAGTCTTTTCACACTAAGACTACTCCGAGTTCTAAAAGACGGTTACAACTTCTACACATGGATATATGCGGTCCTATGCGGGTAGAAAGCATTAATGGAAAGAAATATGTTCTTGTAATTGTTGATGACTACTCTAGATACACTTAGACTCACTTCTTGAGGTCCAAAGACGAAACACCTTCAGTTCTCATTGATTTCCTCACACTCGTCCAAAGAGGACTTCATGCTTAAGTTAGAACAGTTCGAACTGACAAAGGCACAGACTTTCTGAATAAAACGCTTCATGCATACTTTGCAAAAGAAGGTATAAGACACGAAAACGTCAACTACTCGAACACCTGAACAAAACGGCGTTGTCGAAAGACAGAACTGTACTCTTGTTAAGGCTGCTCGAACAATGCTAAGCGCTGCTAAAGTTCCTTTGTTCTTTTAGGCTAAAGCAATTGCAACCGCATGTTTAACTTAAAAACGTTCACTTGTAATTCCTCGACATGAGAAAACACCTTACCACATCATCAATGGTTGAAAACCGTCTGTTAAGTTCTTTCACATTTTTGGCTCTCTATGCTACATCGTCAGAGATGGTGAAAATCTTGATAAAATGAAGGAAAAAGGTGATGCATGTATTTTTGTAGGGTATTCTACTCAGTCAAGAGCTTACAGGGTATTTAACAAGAGAATAAGAATAATTGTTGAAACCATTCATGTTAACTTTGACGAATTGCCTCAAATGGTGTCAGATCACGTCAGTTCTGACCCTGTTACACAATGTCTGACAACGGTGCTTGAACAAGACAGTTTAAGTCCCGAACCCCAAAGTCAAGAAAATGTTCCTCAAGCAGTTGAGACAGTAACAACGTCAAATGAGCTAGATTTGCTATTTAGTCCGATGTTCGATGAATTACTTAATAGAACTACTCTAGTTGTGTCAAAGTCTTCCGCTGTATATGTTGTTGATGATCCTAATAAACATCAACATCATAACACAACTCACTCTTCTACAACAATCGTTGTTGCAGATGCACCTCCATTAAACATTCAAACAACACCTCAAACTACAAATCAAGCACCAACTAAAGAACAAACTGTCACTGCCACTGAGAACATTATTCAAGCAGAAACCAATAACGAATATGCATAAGTTGACGACGATGAATTTGTCAACATCTTTAGTACACCGGTACAAGAACGAGGGGAGACATCGTCTCAACAATGTTTGATTCGTTAAAACATGCATACATTCTATCAACACCACCTTCCTGGACAACGTTGGAAAAAATGATCCACCCGTTAGAACAAGTCATTGTGAAATCCTTCTCATATCATTAGAACAAGACGTCTGGTCTAAAACAGATGGCAAAAGTGTGCCATGTTTCGTAACTCACCGTTGAGTCAAACCGAACAAAGAACATCAAAAAAGCCATGCTGATTCTACATGTATGAAAGCAATACAGGCAAGAACTCACCAGTTTGAATCGATTAGATTAAGGTAATTGAGTCGACATACTACTTTGCAAAAATGGCATTAACTTGAAAGTGCTCTAGAAAAAACAACGATGATGATGAATATTGTAATCCTAAAACAAATCTCGTCTTCTAGCTAAGGATATGCTCAAAAGAAAGGAAATGATTCGAAGAGTCATTTTACAGAACCAGTTGCTCACTGGAGGCCTTCGGTTATTCATTGCTATGCTGCACACCAAAACAATTAGATTATCACCAGATGGAACGTTAAAACAACATTTCTTTACGGTCCCTCAGAAGGAAGCAGTATACAGTAAACCACCCGATGGATTCGTAAAGAATGGGATTCGAGACCCATATCATCCTGACAAGAGTCTACCATCTATCAAGGAACGCATAATATGGACTCAAAACAAGCACCAATATGCTGTATGATGAACCCGTCCAAATTCCTAGTATCCAAAGGATTCACTAAAGTTCAATAGATCCAACTATGTTCATAACTAAACAGGAAGACTATTGCTTGTGCAAATTTACGTGAATACATAATTTTGGTGTCCAAGAACCTAAAACTTTCAAAAAGATTTGAAAAACTAATGCACAGCAAGTTTGAAATGTCTATCATAGGGGAGCTAAAATTCTTTCTAGGAATTTAGATCCACCAATCCCCTCGTGGTATCTTTATAAACCAAGCTAACTATGCTCAAGAGATACTTAAAAATCATGGTATGACCTCATGTGATAACATTGGTACTCCAATGGGCAACGAAACACCTATATCGTGACTTGAGTGGTAATCCCGTCGACCAAAAAAACAAAATATACATAGTATGGTCGATCACTCACGTACCTAACAGCAAGCAGACCAGATATTGTAGACAACAACATTTTATTGTGCTCTCTATCAATCGAAAACCGACTGAGAAACATCTCACTACGGTTAAGCGGATCTTTCGGTACCTTAAAGATACCATTAACATGGGACTTTGGTATCCGAAGGACACCGGTTTCGAACTAACTGCTTTTTCAGATTCGGATCACGCGGGTTGATCCTTGATTACACGAAAGAGCAATCAGTTGTATAACATATTTCCTAGGTGGTGATAAGTTAGTCATTTGGTCTTACTAAAAATGCAGGAAACTGCACCTTCAATGTCTTCCTGTTCCGCAGAAGCCGAGTATAGTGCTTTATCTGCGAGCTTGTCTCAATTCTATTGTTAAGAAACATCAGCTTCACAGGATTATTGCTTTCACTTTGATAAAATACCTATGTATTGTGACTCAAAGGCAGCCATAGCCATCTCGTTGCCATCCAGTCCAGCATTCCAGTATCAAGCACATCGATTTCAGATATCACTATACATAAAGGTAACAGGTTGAAAAGAGGTATTGTTTGAATTATCTCTATGTCGGAACTGCATACCAGTTAGCAGACTCTGTTTACGAAAATAAGCTCTGTCGGAAGATAGGTTAAAGGTGATCGTCGTCAGACGACTCAGTATGAGATCTTTACACCAGTAGAACTGGAGGTTTAGGAAACGAAATTTGCGTGAATCTAACAAAGCATCGAATTGTATAAGTATTTTATTCTCTCGGTTGGATTTTAGTTGGATTATATCGCGTAGGATGATTGATACACGACTCAAAGTGAGGAACAGAGAAAGATTCTAAAACGCCATCGGAGACCTACATTACTGAGTGGTACAAAACAAATTATACTATTACAGCACGAAGGGTTGGTATCTCTATCTGTAACAAGGTTATTATCTTGATACTGTCAATACTATAAACTGAAGATTGTAATAGATCTTAGTATTCCTAAATCACTAATACTAAAAGTGAGCGCGTGCTCGACAGTACTCTTAGGAATCGATAACATTTACATACCTAGACATGTCGATCAACATTGACACAGGTGTGTAAATGAAGTTCGAGCAGGAGTTCAAATATTTCACAACATGTCATTTCTAATTTTTTCTCTATGACTTATGTACATTTCAGTGCATAACTCGGACCCAAATGTGAAAAAGAGGAGAGTGTACACTTCCCAGTGGCGCTTACTCTAACAAATAGAAGAGAATCCTTTCTATCATAGTTTTAGTATCGTTGGAACACAATTTTCCAAAAAGGACATTTGAATGTCAAATTGTCTACAATAATAATTTGGTGGCATCTTCCATAAAATGTAAAATTGTTAGAAATTGTGTGTTCAACACCCCCTTCCTCAATTATATTTAACAATTATGGTTCTATCAATGTTATTTGATGTGAATCAATTTCTGAGAGGGAGCTTTTAAAACAAAAGCCTTTTAATGTGTTGGGTACATCTCATAAATGTCAATTTTATGTATCCAAACACATTTTGTGAAATTAAAATGTGGAAATTATAATGTCAAATAATAATATACATTGTTCATTAAGTCATCTCACTCCGTCTTCAACATTTTGTGGTGTCATATCAATTTTTCATTCCAATGTCAAGTTTTAATAAATATTGCTATCCCACATATACTGTTGAAGGGGAGCAATCTGAAATATGAATTCATGCAACATCGTGGTATAATTTTTCTCCCCATTGAATTTTTCATGTCAAATTTTAATCAATTGGTATTTCAAATACTAAATGCTTTATTATTTAAAATAAGGGGAGAAAATGTGATTAAAATATGATATAGAAGAATCTGATCTTTAAGACTCTAAGTGCAACTCTTTCCTTCATGTGCTAAACAATTTCGATTCTCGATGCACATGTGTAGGGGGTATTTGAAAATAACAATGTTAGAAAATGGATTTATGGTCCGATCTCTATACCCACAACTAATTAATTTCACGACATCGTTGAAGTCATAAGGTGGTTAAGGTTAGGTATAAGTCCTACGATCCAACCAGAATCAGAGGGATCTACCCAAGGACAATCCATAGTTAGAAATAGCAGTCCTTAGGTTTGATTGGAGAAGAATGAGTATAAGGGAATAATGCCGACTAAGATTGAGCTAACACTGGAACAAGCATAACAAGATGTTAAGTAGATACGACTTGGTAAGCATGTGAAGGGATGAAGAATGAAAAAGAAATGTATGATAAAGGGGTGAAAATAAAGTAGCCCTCCCAACGCTTAGGCAGAAACCGGGTCAATACAATAATCTATCAAAATCACCAAAGATGAAATGTTGATAATAAAGAACAGACCGTCATGACCCAGTGATGCAATGCACAACCCTTCCCAGCCATTCGAGTTTCTCTCAAAAGAAACTTGTCTCATTTGTCATAGATATACACACGTTAACTATTGACATCTCACTTCGAGATTGTTGATATTGAATAGGTGGCAGTCTGCTCTAGCCTCCGATTACTAAAACCAAAGTGCGCAAATCGAGACTAGAGCCAAGAAGAGATCAAATTATAAATATCATTAGGACACAATGTCAAAATACACTTGTTGAACACCATAAAGTTTACAAGTTATAACAAAGAGTCCTACGTATTATCCTTAAGATCTTGCCAGAACATCCGAGTGATACTTAAGTATTCACAGTGAAGATGGAAATCTTGCTTGAGCCAACATCAAACAAGCTCTTGGTAGGTGACTTGCAAGATTCTATATGAATCGAGCTTGTGCTAACTGGATATCGATTTTGGTCCAATAAATGAATTGACGACTTAATCAGAAAGATAGTAACTATCTTATTCACTCTTACCTTGTTGTCTGCTTTGAGACGTTCTGGTAATGAGAACTAGCAAGCATGGTGAATCTAATACATATGTATTAGAAGATCCTACACATTAAGCAGCAAACTCTGTCAAGGATATTCTTTGAATCTACCTGATCATGGGTATAGTATTTATACTATAAAACGGGGAACCGGAGGTTAATGCAACCAAACTCAAGATGAATGACAAAGCCATATTTATCTTTTATTGCTAACTATTTTATTTCAAGATTAGACGACGATGTTGCAGCCTCATTCCAATAAAGTTGGATTCATAAACCACATGCTCATACTCATGATTTCAAAGTCAATCATTCAACATCAAGATACTTGATACTAAACTTCCTTATCATCAAAGAGCTTCAAAGTCAAATAAAGAATCGTTTATTGGGTAAGATTGTTAGACCTATGATCATATATGTCAAACAAGAATGTAACAAGTATGAGCATGTTGGTCAAGAGCACAAGTTGATCATGGAAGTCAAATCAAGATGATTCAAGGCAAGGAGATGATGCAAGATTAAAGATCTCACAAACTCAGAGTCAAAAGACAAAGGGTCAAGAACAAGATCACGAAGCATGAATGAACAAAGCCATTACAAACAAGAAAAGACCAAGACAAGACCAAAAGAAGGCGAAGCTCAAATGTCATATCATCAACATTGGGGAGATCAAAGAAGACCTCAACATTGGGGGAGATTGTTTGTCTTAATTATATTAAGTCAAACAAGAATGTTATCGGTCTTATAAAGTCTAATTAGGTCTTTTTAAGTAATCGGCTAGTCGGGTATTAACGGGCTTGAAATGTAATCTAATATTGCCTATGTATCAGGCTCAAAGCCTAAGTTAAGCCAAGCCCGACCCATTAAGAAAGCCCATGTGCCAAGTAAAAGGCTAAGGGTATAAAAGGAACCCTCTCCACATAAGGAGAGGGTGTTGGTTAACATTTGTTGTATGTGTAACGCACCAAACTCTCCCTTCTAATCTAATATTCTACCATTCCATTTCCTCTCTTTTATTCTATTTAAATTCGGCTTATTGTAGCTTATTTGGATTGCTTATTAGTTGTGTATGGATTAAACATATGGGATAACAGAGTCTTTTGCTACAAGAAGATGCCGTTTGGTCCACTAGAACATAAAGTAGATTTGGCTACACCAAAAAAGTATGACGATATTCATATAGTCACACATGATTTTTTGAGTGTGTGTGACAAAAGGTCGCGTGACCGTAGGGTACCTACAGTCACATTTTTGAGTTAGTGGTCGTATCCAGATTTAGTTGGATTAATCAGTATTAGTGACTGGTATGTGCTTAATTACACATACCTTTTACCTTTAAAAACGAGCTAAAATAACCAAAAACGGACTTAAAATGCCAAATATACGCTTGTTTTGTTAATTGTATTGTGCAGGAACGAATAACTAAGAAAAGGACGAAAAACAAAGCCAAAACGACAAAACCGAACTCGGAATGGAAAAGACTGTGAAAGACAAAGCCAAATCGAAGCCGAAAAGTCAATCAAGTCAAAAAGTCCACAGAAAAGTCCAACTGTCAAAGCCAAAGTCAACCATTCAACCCGAAGCCAAAAAGTCAACACACAAGAAATAAAAGTATTTAAGGGATGAAATTGCCAAACCCCCTAAACTTATATTTTAAAGAGGAAAAGAGAAAATTAAAGGCAAGGGTGCAAACTGCCAATTGAGCAAAGATCCACCTAAAAGTAAGAACACAAGGGCTTAAACTGTCAGTCTAGAAGTTTTAACCACAATGACGATGTGGTTGCCAATTATTGTTATAACTCTGGGGACTGAATTTGCCAAGTCCCCAAAAGTTATAACAATACAAGGACCATGGATGCAATGAAACAAATAACCTTGGAGGGTCAACTTTGCCATTTCCACAAACTATCACCCTGTCACCCCCTTTCCTTTTTATAACTTTATTTCCCGCCATTTTTGAAACCCAAAAACCCAGGACAAAATCACGGGTTAACTACCCTCCTTTTACCCTGCAACCCAATTCCCCCATGGATAATCATTTCCCCCCTCCACTAAGTTCCTAGCAGTAAGATTCCAATGTGGCAACCCTCCACATCTCCAAAGATCACCAACGGCCAAGATTGATTTTTGGAAGGATTGAAGGGCCAATTGGAGGCTGTGAACCACTCACAAAACGAACACACCTTGGTTGTGTGTCTACAGGAAAGCACAAAGGGGAAGAAAGACACAAAGTCCAAGCCTGGGTCGTTATTCATTTTTTTATAATAAAGAAGTTAGAAGCCATTGTGGCTAGGTGTGGAAGTTTTTTTTTATGTAATTTTACAAAGTATTTCTTAGTTTTTTTTTAGTTAAAAGTTTTTATGTACTGGTAATCTCCTTTGGTTAAATGAAAATTTAAGCAAGCTTTTCTTATTTGTGTTTTAAGGTTTCCCTTGTTCTTAAATCCTTTAAATTCTCAATTTTTAGCACCTTAAGAACCTGTTGTTGGCCACTGTTAAGAAAAACTCAAGAAAAAAAAGAAGTGAAAGAGCAAGTTACTGTTGGATAAAAAAGAGGCATGGATGAATAAGCAACCATGGAAGGCTTATTGGGTTATGACTTGTTTAGCTTAATTGAGTAAGCTGGGTAGGAGTTTAGAGCTTATTAGGCTTCACAAAAATCCTTTGTGGTGAAAAGGATATATAAGGTACTTTTCTTTAAATTTTTGCTTAATACTGAACATAAGCTCATTTAGCTTATTTTTAGCTTATCACGTATTTTTGATGCTTATTAGTGGTAATTCAAGTGTAAGTTTTGCTTATTAGTAGCTCATTTCATTATTATGCAAATTAGTTAAAACTGTCATTATTACTAAATAATTCATAGCTATTCAAGTGCATTATTTTTCTTGCTTTTTATCTTTTTATTTGTCTTAAAAAGGCTTAATAGAGGTTAACAATTTAGAAACATTCATTTTAAAATAGTTTTATAAGATTTTTAAGTCACTTTTTAAAAACTTCGTGGTGTTTTTGGATAATATGAAACGTGTCAAAAATGGTTGTGTTGAAATGGGTTTATGTCATTAAAATAGACTTAGTATCGGATTATTAAGCTTATTGTAAACTGTTTTCTAGTATTAAAGGTTCCAAAATGTTTGTTCAAAGTTTTTAAAACCATTTTCAAGGCTGTGAAGTTATTTAAAAGAAAATCTCCCAAGTGCTTATTTAAATAAGCACTTGATTGTTGAGTGTTGGTCAAAGAAAGTGTGACATTTTGTGTGTGTTTAAAGAGCTGCCAAAACCATCTAATGGTCTTTGAACTTATAGTCAAAAATCCACCAGCCTTTTCGTTGGCAGTTTTAAAAATTCAAAAGCCCTTTTTACACCTTCAAAGATTCAGCAAGCTAAATGATTTTAAAAGTTAAAAAATTAGTGCACAATCCCTTCATAGGCACTCAATCTGTTTTTTTAGCTTATTTGTTGGTTTTAGAGCTTATTTGACAACGTTTATAAGCTGTCAATAAGCCCTAAATTAGCCTTAAAAGGCTCCGCCTGGTGCAAAGGGGAGACTAGTTAAGGCTTATTTTTCTTGGCTTTAAGAGGACTTAAGCCCAATCACTTGGCTTATTTCAAAGCTTATAAGCCCTTTTATAAGCTTGTGAATTTTCAGCCACAAGGAAAGCTGTTTGATGGCTTTTTTTAAGCCCAAACTTAGCTTTTGACTGTTTTTGCATGATTTAGGTATAGGGATTGCTTAATTTTCATTGTTGCTTATTTAGCTTATGTCATAAGCTCCTTTGTGTCCTAACAGCTTATTTAGATTATTTAGTTAGTGGTTAGGTTTATTTACCCTTTTTCCTATCTTATTGTCTAAATAACTTATGCCTTTTAGCCCTTAAGCCTTGCTTTAGTATCTGTTAACTCAAGCTATTTCTAGCTTATTAGTTTTAAGCAACTAAATCCTTCTTAGCTCATCTAGTTAAGTTTAGACTCTTTTAGCTTAATTTGTCTTATTCAGATTATTTCGACAAATGTCCAAAATGTACCGTACAAACTTGCCTTTAAAGCCCTTTAAAGCTAAACCAGCCACCTTTAAGCTTATTCAGGGCTATATTCGTAAAAAGTGGAAGAAGACAAAGTCGTTAAGCCCCACGAGCCTTAAACAACTTTTTCTCTTTGATTTTCGAAAAAAAAAGGGGAAAGACCATTGGTCCGGGTAGACAAGACACGAACCGCGGGACCAATCGATACGATCCCCTTTATAACTCCCACTCTTACCACTGCGCCCTTGGGTCTTTTTCGTTAAAGACTCAAGGGCCTAGTTATTTAAGGTGGTTTTCGGCTAATAAGCTTATAAGTTGTACACAGCTTATTCGGGCTTATTTTTTAAGCCAATTTTGCTCTTTTTATTTTTCGTAGGATTATTACAGTTTAATGTATTTTTGGTAAAATTTTTCAGAATTTTTCGAAGTCATATTGAAGTTTTTATAAACTAATTTCGTAAAAAGTTTATTTAATTCATAAAAAATAACAAAAATTTATCAAAAAAAATATTTTGGCTTTTTTAGAAAATTTTCTTTTGTCACTAGTGAAGAACAAATATAAAAATTAATCGTAGGGGTCATTTTTACAACTTTTACATTTTAAATGAACGGCCCGGGTGCGGTTTTTGTTCTTGACCGTAATGGGTCAAACGAACACCTTTATCGACTAGTCCTTTTTCATTCTTCGTTATTTGTCCGTAGGGTATTTTAGAAGTGAAAAATTCTGCGAGGGTTATTTTTAAAGATTTGTGAGGTTTTCCCCCTTTGTTCGGGATTCGGGCTCCAGTTTTCTAGTTTAATTTCGTAATTTCTAAGTTTTTTCTTAAACGTTTTTTGTTCTAATTGTTTATTTTGACTTTTCACACTTCCAAATCAATGCTCTCCTTCATAAAAAACTAAACCCAATCTTCGACTGTATCGATTTTCCAGTCCCCAGCCTCTTTGGGATAAACGACCCGGGAACACTCTATACTACTTCCTCGTTATCATTGATCTTGGTATGATTTTTAGACTTATAATAGTTTTATATATTATTAAAATAATATACTATATTATATATATATAGTGTAAAAACCGCCCAAAATCAATTTTTGGCGCCGTTGCCGGGGAGGCTGTGCAACCGTCTATCGTTACGTTGATCAATTGTGTTTGAAACTGTGAATATTTTCTTTTATAAAAACAATAAAAAAGTACAAAAATATTTTTCATTTCTTTTAGTATAATTATCAGATAAAAAACAAAGAAAAAAAAACCAAAAATATAAAAACATTGTCCCCATAAAAAAAAAGAAAATGAAAATTCCACAAATTGGGTAAAAATACCAAAATATAATATTCCTCAACTGATGATTATCATAATAACTTGCCGGTGACTTGTTGTTCCCAATTCGAACCAAAGATTTAAAAACTTGTCCATCTGTGTCTCTTACAACGTAAACTCTCCACCTTGAAAAGCTAAACAAACTATAAAGTGGGTATAAGTGATGGTTTTGTTCCGAGGAACTACGACCCAAAGAGAAAATAAGCTTCGGCGCATTCCTACCCTCCGTCACCTTGAGTTTATCTTTTTTGAGAGCTACCGTGAAGTAAAGTAGAATTATTGGATTAAGTTGTCTAATCTCATTGTCCTTTAAAATCAATTGTGAATAAATCTTTAGAAACCCAAAAAAAGTGAGTGTAGAATTTTCTTTTGTATTTCCTATTTTGTGCATGCCTCACTCGTTCTCAACCCCGGAGACGCGACAACACAAGTTCGACAAACTTACTGTTGAATCATCTACACTTGAGAAACCAGATAGACCTCCCATGTTACGATGGCTGTAAATCACTATTACTATGGCGAAATTGTGCTCGAAGCACCCACTGAGTGTTCGAGGATGCATATTTATTCCGAAATCATCGCATACTAACTTTGAATCAAGCATGTCTACTTACTCATGTCCACACCAAACATTTTTTGGAATGATAAAAGAGACCCACATGCACACATCCGTTTTATTTCAACAAGATCACTTCTACGATAAGATTCCGAACGTACCAAATACGTCGGTTAAACTTATGCATTTCCTTTTCTCTCAGAAGGGCAGGCCCTGCTATGTCTAAGAACAAGAACCCCATGGGTCTATAGAAACATGGTAGATATTGTTTCGAAATTTTATAACAAATTCTTCCCTCCCTCTAAAACGACAAATCTCAGAAAATGGATATCACGAGATTTCAGCAAAAATTTGATGAGACGTTTTATAGGCATTGGGATCGTTTCAATGATCTTTTAAGGAGCCTCATCATGGTTTTTCAGAATTGCTCAACTCGTACATCAGAATGCCCCTAAACTCCAAATGATCAAGATTCATTGAACACAGCTTCCGGTGGAAACTACTTTAGACAAAATGCCTCGAGAATGTTTAAAAATCATTGAAAGCAAGTCAAGGTACGTCAAACAAGAAACAAAGCTGTTGTAGCAAAACAATAAGTACAAGCTTCTTCACCCAAGTCAGACTCATCTGAGTTGCTGAACACAAAGAAATGGCGTTCGTGCATTAATTCTCGATAGAAAGAACCAAACCCCAGCTTCTGCCCCGTAAAAGCGGGTTGAACAAAGTTTGTAACTTTGGGGGAAGTCAATTCAATCAAAACTGTCCAGCCCCTAACAGCAACATGTACCATGACACTATCCAAGAGTATGTTGACCCAGCCCTGCGGCCAATTTCAACCAAGCTAATTCTGGTTATCGACCTCTATGGTCTCAAATACAAATACGACCTCCATGGTTTTTCCTCCCTATTCAGAATCCTCATGCAAATAGTCAAAACAATTTCAATCGAGGAAATAACTTCAATCAAAACAGAGGAAACAATTTCAACCAAGGTCAGATTTATCGACCTCCGGTTAATCAACCAGTAGCTCATCAAGGACCTGCTCCTCAGACACACGGTGTGTCAAAAATAGATTTTGAAAGATATGTCACAGCCAATGATGCAGTGTTGAGAAACATGCAAAACCAAGGTCAAAACCTGCAATCCCAAATGGCAAATTTGACTGACTCTTTCAAAATTTGTTACTGCTAATACCCTTCTACCGTCCGTTTCTGGAACCCTTCCTGGAACACTGTTTACAACCCAAAGGAAGATTTAAAAGGTATCACTACCCGTGTTACCATCCAAGGACCGAAAACAGTTAATCATGACGCCGAGGTGACAAAGGACACGATGCCTCCTGCAAATAACGGAAGCACCGAATACGTCCAACCTCCTGTTGTTCAAATTCAGTCTCGTATTCCAAATCCTGAGCCCAATGTTGCTTCTGTTGTTACTCCAGTTCCTAAAGCATCAATTCCATTTCCATCAAGAAGAAATGATGAAAGGCGCAAGGAAAAAGCTAACGACCAAATCGAGAAATTATATGAAATCTTTAGAGATTTAAGTTTCGAGATTAGCTTTACCGATGCCTTGATGCTCATCCTAAATTTCTTCAACTTTAAAAACCGTAATAGGTGAAACAAGGAAAAATTGACGAGATTGGCAAGAACTCCTTTGAATGAAGAACTGTTTCAGCGGTCATCCTCAACAAGTTACCAAGAAACTTGGAGACCCGGCCATTTACTGATTCCATGTGATTTACAGGGATTACCTACAAGCAACGCATTAGCCGATCTTGTGCGAGCAATTAATCTCATGCCTTATTCTGTATGGAACAATCTATCTCGTTCCTGAATTAACCCAGACTTGCATGGGCCCTAGAACTAGCTGACTGCGTTCGATCACTAAACCCGATCGTATCGCTGAGATGTCTTTTGTAAATGTGGGAAAATTCCAATTTACAGCTGACTTCGTATTGTGATTTTGAACCATACCCCCGAGTCCCTTTGATTCTAGGCGATGTTTCTTGAAACCATCTGCTTTGATAGATGTTTATGAAGGAGAGAATACCCTTCTTGTTGGCAAGGAAGCCCATCACATTCAATCTGGACCTAACTTCCAAGATACACGCTGATTACAACCATATGACGGTAAACAAAATCGACGTCATTGATATGGCTTGTGATGAGTATTCTCAAGAGGTCCTAGGATTTTCAAACGTGATCGCGAGTGGCAATCCCACTCCATATTTTGAGCCTATTGTTTCTACTGCTTCTCCAAATCTCACTCCAGTTCGAGGACAGTGAATTTTCTTTTATTTGAAAAGCAGATTCGTGTTCTTGCGCTAGAAGATATCCAACTTCTCTGAGTTGATCCAACTTATCAGGATCCTGAGGGGGACATCCTGCTTCTAGAAGCAATTTTGAACAGTGAACCACCACCCCCCCCTCCCAAATCAAGAACAATATCTGCCTGGAGTTAGGAAAGAACTCAAACTCTGTGAAGCTAAAATAGTTGAATCTTCCATTGATGAACCTCCCGAGGTTGAACTCAAATGAACCTGCCACCTCCATCTTGAATACGCAATTTTAGAAGGTGAACACAAGTTGCCTGCCATAATGCTAAAGACTTAAAAGATAAGGAAAAGGCAGCTCTTCCTCAAGGGTTCTCGAAGTCCCACAAGCGAGCCATCGCTGGAAACTCTCCGATATAAATGGTGTAAGCCCAGGAATAAAAATAATTTTTTTTTTTGTACTCACAAAAATTTCAAATAGAAGAGGACACGAACCATCTGTGCAAAGTCGACGACAGATAAGAGCCTAAGATCTAAAACAACATACAAAAAAATCCACGACCGTTATCAAGACATGTGTGAGGTTTAAAAACTCCTTGACGCTGATTGATTTACCTCATCTCTGACAGCCCTTGGGTGAGCCCGGTACACTGTGTACCTAAGAAAGGAGGTATGACTGTCATCACAAATGATGAGAATGAACTGATTCCTACTCGATTGGTCAAGGGATGGCGAGTATGTATTGATTACAGAAAGCTTAATGAAGCCACCCGAAAAGACCACTTCCCATTACCCTTCATGGACCAAATGCTCGAAAGACTAGCAGGAAACCAATACTACTGTTTCCTCGATGGCTTCTCGGGCTATTTTCAGATCCCAATTGACCCAAAAGATCAAGAAATAAAGACAACCTTTACTTGCCCATACGGAACTTTCGCCTATCGTCGCATGCACTTTGGGATATGCAATGCTCCTTGGCACGTTCCAAAGAATGTATGATGCATCTCCACGATATGATAGAAAAAACGATGGAAGGTATTTATGGAATGATACTTTTTTCGGTCTTCGTGGACTCCGTTCTTACGGTGCCCTATCCCATTGGAAAGATGGTTGTAGGCGGTGTGAAGACACCAATTTGTCTTTAAACTGGGGAGAAGAGCCATTTTATGAGAAGGAAAGGCATTTGTTCTCGGACCACAAAATTTCTAAGGTCGGGACTCGAGTTCAAAAATAATAAAAATGATAGAGCAAAGGTCGAAGTAATACTAAACTCCCCTCATCCGACTTTCTTGTCAAAGGTGGTCCGTAGTTTCCTTGGAGCACACCGGTTTTTTTACCGACGATTCATTCAGGACTTCACAAAAATTGCCCGTCCCTATGACTCAATTGCTTGAAAAAGAGACTCCATTTTTCTCTCTGAAGATGTTTCGCTTCTTTAATACACACAAAAGAAAATTGACTGATGCTCCGATCTTAATTGCTCCCCGACTTGGACATGCCCTTTAACTGATGTGCGATGCTAGCGACTTCGCAATTGGGGCAGTCCTCGGGCAAAGAAAAAACAAGCATTTCCAACCTATACACTATGCTAGCAAGACTATGAACGAGGCTCAAACTCACTACACTACTACCGAAAAGGAATTACTTGCCGTAGTGTATGCCTTTGAGAAATTCCGGTCATATCTTGTTATGTCCAAAAGCATAGTGTATACTGACCCATATGTTCTGCATCAAGTATCTCTTTGCCAAGAGGATGCTAAGGCGAAGACTCATGCGGTGGAATCCTATTGCTCCAAGAAATTTGATAGTGAAATGGAGACAAAAAAGGAGCTGAAAATCTCGCCGCCGATCATCTGTCCAGACTTGAAAATCCTCAACAAGACAAACTCGAGAACAAAGAAATCAATGAAGCATTTCCTCTCGAAACTCTTGGTTCTGTTGCTCTTCAAGATCAAAGTACCCCAAGGCTTGCAGATTTTTGCACCTACCATGCTGGGGGAAGAGGAAATTCATTACAAGGGAATGACATCCCAACAAAAAATAAATTTCACAAGGATGTCAACATTATTTCTGGGATGATCCCTTTCCTGTTAAGATCTGTGCTGATCAGGTGATAAGAACGTTGTTTTCTGGGCAAGAAGCTTTTGACATTCCTCAAAGCTTGCCACAGTGGACCCACTGGGGGACACTATGGTGCCAATTACACAGCAAGAAAGGTCTTCGATTTCAGGATTTCTATTGGCCCACCATCTACAAGGATGCCCATAGACTTGTCCACCTGTTGTGACATATGTCAACGTCTATGAAAAAATTTACGCAACGGATGAAATGCCCACAAAACTCCATCCAAGTTTTGCGAAATCTTTGACATCTAGGGCATTGATTTTATGGGGCCGTTCCCGTCTTCAAGAGGGAACAAGTACATACTCATGGCGAAGACTACTTGCAAAATGGGTTTAAGCAAAAGCGCTCCCCACCAATGATGCCCGAGTTGTTTGCAAATTTTTAAAAACTCTCTTTTCTCGATTTGGTGCCCCCCGAGCTATCATAAGTGATCGCGGAACACACTTTTGCAATGACCAGTTTACAAAGGTCATGCTTAAGTATGGAGTCACTCATCGTCTCTCCACCGCGTATCACCCACAATCAAAACAAGTGGCAAGTTGAAGGTGTCAAATCGTGGGTTAAAAGCTATTCTTGTGAGAAGAACCGTGGGAGAAAATCGTGCCTCCTGGTCGGACAAACTAGATGATGCTCTATGGGCCTTCCGCACAGCTTACAAAACACCCATCGGGTGTACTCCATATAAGTTAGTGTACGGGAAGGCATGTCATCTACCGATCGAGTTAGAGCACAAAGCCTACTGGGCCCTCAAGCATACAAATTTTGATGTTCAAACTGCGGGTGATCACAGGAAAGTTCAACTCAATGAACTAAATGAACTTCGTGATCAAGCCTACGAAAACTCTTTAATCTATAAAGAGAAAACCAAGAGGATCCATGATGCTAAGATTAAAAACCGCGTTTTCAACGTTGGTGATCGTGTTCTCCTCTTCAACTCTAGACTGAAGATTTTCTCGGGCAAATTGAAATCCCGTTGGTCCGGACCATTCACCATTGTTCAAGTATTTCCTTATGGCACCGTCGAGTTATCTCAAAACTCCGGGCCCAACTTTAAAGTGAATGGTCATCGTATAAAACACTATTTTGGAGGGGACATACCAACCGAAGTTGTCCCGGATCTCCAAACCTTCCCTAAGGACAATTGAATTCAGGGAAATGGGTCAAGCGTCGGGACCTTAAACAAGCGCTTCGTGGGAGGCACCCCATGCTTATCAGTAGTAGTAATAAATAAGTGTTTTTGTGTGAGGAGGCTTACATTTTCCATTACCCGTGTTTTGTCCATGTTTTGTGTGCTTTGTGTTGTATGTCCAGGATTTCCCGGTTTGTGAAGACTCTCAAGTATCCACAAGAGTTTCACATCCTCAGCTTCATGTTGGGAATCCAGTATCCAAATCTAATCGACTAACGTTTTATCTTTTGGCACACTTCATAAACGGCCTTAGATTTACGTAGGAACCCCTTTGAAACATCGAGGACGATGTTTAGTTCTAGTATGGGGGGATCTTCGATTTGATTTTTGCCTGCAGTCGTTGTTATCACGCAATCCCGTTTTTTCACCAAAAATTTTGCAAAAATACCAAAAAAATGAAAAATTTTAAAAAAATTTCAAAAATAAAATAAGTGTTTTGTCACAGTTTTGACTTTCCTAATGGGTAGAATGAGAATAATTTTTGACTCGATCGGGCGTGTTGAGCCCTAGCTAGTTCCTCAACTTACCGCTTGTAGGCTAAGCCTTCACAAATCGATTGCTTCGAATTTTAATAAGTTAAGAACAAGAATTGATCTAGTTAAATATAAGTTTTTGTTGCTGAGCCAGAATCTTCTAAAACTTATATAAGTAACTTGTGGCTTTTCTCGCCATTAGCTTCTAATCACCTAATCATAACTTGCACAATTCAATTCAACTAAGTCAATCGATGTTTTAGAAAAAGCTTCAAATTTGTAACTTTGATTCTTAAAGCGAGATTTTTCTGTTCTTAGTAATTCGAAAGTTAAAATGCCAAAGAAGCATGAATGAAGTATGAATGCAAAAATGCATGAATATTGAAATTATGCCAATGAAGCATACATTTGATTATATGGAACAAGTAAAAGATGTGTCGTGATATCCCACTCCGCTAACCACGAGGTGGGGGTTCAAACTAAGACATCTTTACTTCTAGGGATTTGGTGTGTTGTGATATCTCACCAGGAAGCGAGGTCTAGGTGAGGGTTCAAACTAAGACACTTATCCTTAGCCATATTAGGAAGAAGGTGTTGATGTGATTTCCCACTACGCTAGCAACGGGGTGGGTTTTCAAACTAAGAACATCGGTCGTTGGTTGTGATATCCTACTAGGGAGCGAGGCCTAAGTAGGTGTTCAAACTAAGCAACGCATTCCTAGCTTTAAGAACTTATGATTATAATGATGAAGATGTTGCAAAAAGTTCTACAGTTAAAATCTCGTTCTTTAAAATCAAGTTACAAGGTCCTAATAAGTTGTTGCTTTGAGTCATGATTCATCTTGAATTACGACTATGGAAATAAGTTGATCTATGGTTGAGTTGAAATGAGTACACACATTTAAATCATATATTCATGTTGGGAGTTAAAAGTTCACAAGTCATAAGTATGAGTGCTTAGCATTTAGACTTATATTGACAAATGATCTTGTTTAATTGCTTGGTTTGGAACTAGTGAAAAATCGGGGACGATGAATTTATCCGTCAGAACATCCGTAGATTATTCTATGGGCGTTTCTCATTCTATGATCCCAGTGTTGATAAAATAAAGGAAGTCAAACAGGAAGTCGAGAAAAGAAAAAGGAAAATCCAAAAATATTAGGGATAGTTAGTGTATAGATAAAAAAAATGGTGAAAACGGGATTTTCAAAACTTATGAGTCTTTAATTTCCTCGATGAACACTTAGCTACTTTTCGAAGTTATTAGTCGAGGGTGTTCGAGATTCTTAGTTTTCCAAATGCTTACTTCATAACATTGCGTGAGGACACGGCAATACCTTAGTATGGGGGATTTTGGTATGTGCTTAATTACACATACCTTTTACCTTTAAAAACGAGCTAAAATAACCAAAAACGGACTTAAAATGCCAAATATACGCTTGTTTTGCTAATTGTATTGTGCAGGAACGGATTACTAAGAAAAGGACGAAAAACGAAGCCAAAACGACAAAACCGGACTCGGAATGGAAAAGCAGGAAAAGACAAAGTCAAAGTCCAAGCCCAAGCCTGAAAAAGTCAACCCAAGTCAACCCCGAAGCCAAAAGTCAAGAAATATAAGTTTAGGGACTAGACTTGTAAATCCCTAAACTTGTATTTATAAAAGAAATTAAGAGGAAAAGAAGAGAAGGGCCAAACTGCCAATATGCCAAAGTTATATTACAAGGGGCAAAACTGCCAAGTCTCTTAAGTAATAACCACCAAGGACGTGTGATGAAAAGGGTGTTATAACCCTTGGGGACTTGTTTTGCCAAGTCCCCAAAAGTTTTACAACACAAGGACCATGGATGCAATGAGGGTTATAACTTTGAGGGACTAGAATTGACAAAACCCCAAACCTTTCACCCAACGTTTTAAAACACTGTATATCTCTCCCAACCCGTTTCCCGCCTAAACCCACCATACCCCACCCCTGTCATTTTTGGTTTGACTTTCCATAAACCTCTTCCCAAAACACTCAATCCCACAAATTACCCAAGAGATTAAACCTCACCCTCACCTCCACTAAACCCCTAAATCCCATTTGGCAATCCCACATTTTTCAATGGCAAATCCAATGGCTGTGATTAATTCAAATGAAGCACAAGATGACTTGGATGGCTAGGATTACTTTTGATGTTTACACTCACACAAGAAACACAAGAGCACTTCTGTCTCAGAGGAGAAACACAGCAAGCAAAGACCTAGAATTTTCTATCTTGTAGTATAAATAGGTCTTACGTAAAGCCATGTTGGCTATCTAGTTAGTTAGTTAGTCGTGTTAATTTTCAGTTGTAATTTTCTTTTTAAAATTTTTGTAATCGTTTTTTTTATATCAAGTTTGTTTTCAGTTTAAACTCTCAATTTCCTTCAATTCTGTTCTATAAGCTTTGTTAAGTTTTCTAGTAACTCTTACAAGCCTTCATAAGCTTTCCCCATTTTACTTTACTCAAGTCAAAGTTTTTCAAAAAAAAGTCAAATAAAGTCAAACTTTAAATAAGCTCAATTTAGCTTATTTTGATTTCTCTTATTCTAAACTGTTCTAAAATTACTAAAAGATTCTTACTACTGAATTTGTCTAGTATTTTTCACAAATATGGTCATTTGAATTTAGTTTGAAGCATTATGGAGTAATAAGCTCAAGTTAGCTTATTGAGCTTTAAGCTCATTGGTTTAGAGGCTAGGTGCCAATTAGGAATGTGTTTTTAAGCCACCCACTCAACAAGAGTGGCTAGTTTCTGAGACTACAATTTCAGGTTCCATTTTCCATAATTCACTGTAGCATTTAGCTTATTGTATTATCTTTATGAATGCTTAATCATGCTTAGGATTACTAGGTTAGTTAGAGTTTTAAATGTCTTTAAATAACTGTAACTAGAATCAATTTAGATTTAACTTCTTAATTCTGTCATTTTTAGCATTAATAAGCTAGGAGAGAAAGTAGCTTATTTTTCCTAATAAGCTGTAGGTTTAAGTGTTAACTTAGCTTTAATAGGTTAGATTAAGTAAGAGTAGATAAAAGGTTTTAGCAGCTTTAGCTTTAAAATAGATTTTAGATATAAAATTAGTTTAGACAGTAAACTTAAGGAGTGTTTGGTTCTAGCTGATTTTGACTTCTAAAGTCAAAACA
>BQNB010045619.1:23447-44169 GCA_026074375.1 Tanacetum coccineum
TAGCATGATTGGTGCCCTAATGTATCTTACGTCTGGTAGACCGGACGTTGTACATGTTACTTGTTTATGTGCTCGGTACCAGGCTAAGCCAACCGAGAAGCACCTCAAAGAGGTTAAAAGGATCTTTCATTATCTTCGGGGAACTGTTAATATGGGTCTCTGGTATACGAAGGATTCTGGTTTTAAACTAACCGAATTTTCAGATGCTGATTATGCGGGATGTAAAGACACCTTCAAGAGTACTTCTGGTGGAGCTCAATTCTAATGCGAAAAGCTGGTTAGCTGGTCCTCAAAGAAACAAGATTGTACGACGCTGTCAACTGCGGAAGCAAAATACGTGTCTCTATCCGCTTGCTGTGCCCAAGTCATTTGGATGCGGACATAGTTAACGGATTATGGCTATCACTTCAACAAGATTCTAATCTATTGTGATTCGAAATCAGCCATAGCCATATCCTGCAACCCAGTCCAACACTCGAGAACAAAACACATCGCTGTCCGCTACCATTTCATAAAGGAACACGTGGAAAAGGGTACGATTGAACTGTATTTTGTTAATACGGATTACCAACTGGCTGACATCTTCACCAAAGCCCTTCCAGTAGATCGATTCACCTATTTGGTTAGTCGCCTTGGTATGCGCAGTTTATCTCTTCAGGAACTTGATCGTCTTGCAAAATCACATTAATTCTTTGTATATATTTTATCAGAAAACAAAATATAAAACATATAAAAGCAAAATACAAAATCAAAAAATTTCAAAAATAAAAAAATAATCTTCTCTGACATGTCTCTCGACAATCGATAACATTTGCGCACCTAGAAATGTTGATTAATATTAACACGGGTGAATAAATGAAGTTCGAGCGAGAGTTTTAAATGCTTTCAAAACATGTCCTTTCACTTTTTCTCTATGACTTCTAAGTAAATGTCAGCTTAGGACTCAGTCTCCAAAGAAGATAAAATGTTCATTTATGTACATTTATCCTAAACAACGGGAAGTTCATATATTCTCGGTCTTGAGCAAAGTCATATAAACATTCAAAGTTTTGAATTCTCAAGAGAAGTACTAAGGAAAATGATGGTAAATAAGATATATCTCACATATTTTCCTGTTGAACATAATTTTTCAAGATATTTTCAAAAAAAAATTTCAAATTCTTTCAAAATTGTGTGCTCAACCAACTCCCACTCCAAGTTTTCAATTTATTCTATAATTAAGGGGGAGTATAATAATATGATTCATTCTGCATGCACTCCTGTTCTCCCAAGACTTAGTTAGGCTTATGTGAATTCCGGATATTAACTTATTTTTAATTCACTAATTGTTAATAAATTGTAAACACATATGCAATTTTTATGGGGGAGAATAGTGATTAAAATGTGATCAATACAGATTAATAACGGATACGATCTTCAATCTATAAGTGCGTTCCCAAACCTTGCATGTGCAAAACTCTTTCTTAATATAGTGCATATGTGTAGGGGGAGCTTTTTGGTAACTCTAGAAATACTCAATGTGTCTCAAATGATTTCTCAGATACGTTGATTGATTTTTTATAAAATGGTTTTATGGATCTTCATGGCAATATCCCAAAGACTAGCCAACTGTTATTTCTCAAGGAGTTATAAGGCGGTTAAGGTTAGGTATATTCATTCCATGATCTAGCCAGAACCGGAGGGATCTACCCAGGAACAATCCATTAGTTAGAGTAAAAGTCCTAGGTATGATTGAAAAAAAGGAGTAAAGTGAGAATAAGGGAATAGTGCCGACTGAGTTGGAGCTAGTGCTGGAACAAACCCAATAAGGTACTAGTCATGAAGTCTCGGTAAGCACTGAAGGGGTTGAAGAATGAAAAAGAATTATAAGGATAAAGGGTGAAAAGAAATAATCCCTCCATACAACCCTAGGCAGAAACCAGGTCAATACATAATCTATCGGTAATCACAAAGATGATTCTGATAATGAAGACTGTCATCATGGACCCAGTGATGCAATGCACAACCCTCCCTAGCCACTTAGAATCTCTTAAAAGATTTTTGTTTCATTTCTCAAGGAGATCAACACGTTTCTATCGGCTTTCTTATTCCGAGATCGTTAATATTGAAAAGGTGGCAGTCCGCTCCAGCCTCCGATTACCAAATAACAAATGTGCACTTATAGAGTCTAGAGCCAACGAGATCCATTAAAAATCTCACCAGGACACAAATTCCAATATACAAAATGTCGTACATCATTATTGCAAATTTTGGTATCAATAAGTCCTATGACTCGCGTAACTTACCATCTTCTATACATAGATAAATGTAAACAAATATAAATATACAACAAGGATCAAAATCCACAAGATCAATGAAACCGGAAGCAGTATAGAGTGTCTCCAGGTCGTTATGTCCCAACGAGGCTAGAGATGGAAAATCGAAAGACGATGTTGATTACGTTTGAATATTGGACAAGGATGATTGGGCGCTACACTGATAAGCAATGACTAAAAAGATAAGCAAAGAGAAATAAGCTGAACAAGAATCAAGCTAGAAATAGTGAAAACACTAAAACTTTAAAACGCTAAGACATAAATAAGCTCAAATAAGCTTAAGACAAACCAAATAAGCTATGCTATCTCTAAATAAGCAAATTCAAAAAGCAATTGAGCTAAATTAAGCAAGATAAACTCAACAGTACTAACAGCAGTACTAACAGTTTTAACTACCAGTACTAACTTGGAGTTAGTACTGCTAGCTTTAAGTTAGTACTGGTGGCTTTAAGTTAGTACTGCTAGCCTTAACAAAGCACAATTAAACAAGAACTAAGCAAATAAGCTAAAACAGAAGGTTAACTACCCAAAATAAGCACTTAAGCATAAGAATAAGCAACCAGAATAGACTATAATGATAAATAAGCTAGAAAACTAAAACTGATAAACTCTTAAAATTATTTTGAAAAGGCAAATAAGTTCTACTGAAGACAGTAAACTAAAATAGGCTTAATCTACTCTAAAAAGCTAAACCAATCTTAAATAAGTAGAAACAATAAGCTAGTAAGCAGAAATGGACTAACAGTACTAGCTAACAGTATCAAACTAAGTTAGTACTGGTAGCTTTAAGTTAGTACTGTTCCAAAAGTGAACTAGCAGTACTAACTACAGGTTAGTACTGCTAGTTGAAAATACCCCTGAAAGTTTGCAAAAATCATTTTTTTATATTAATTAAAAACAGATTATCAAATAACAAATTAAAAACATTATAGCAAAATTTCGATCAAGAATTATAAGCACTTAAATATGCTAAAAAGCTAGCAGTGTTAACTCAATTATAAATAGTTTTATAAAATGAAACTAACAATATTAACTTGAACGTTGCACAAATCACTGTTAAGACTAACAACTAAGCACTTATAGCAATAAACATCATAATAAAGCATCATAAGCAAATATAAGTAATAAATAAGCACAATAAGCACTTCTGCAGTAAATAAGAAATGTAAGAAAAGAGACTTACAAAACCCTTGCTCAAAACAGGGTTAAACAAAGAGTCTACAAGCTCTAGCTTGGTGTATAACAAGCTAGTATTAGTGAGAGGCCATAAGCCACCAGAACTGGCTTATCATCCATAAAGTAAGCTGTGGTATATTTGAGAGTGATTTTTGTAATTAAAATACGTACTTTTTAAATTTACTTTAATTAAAGGCAGACTTATAAACAAGCTATATTGATAGCTTTTTGAACACAAAAACAACACAATTTAGAAACTTAACACTTGGAATTGTAATTTGACTTAAACAAACTCAAATTGCATTAAAACTTGAAAGTGTTACAAAGCTGAAAGTAAAAGCTGTAAATGACTTTGAAATTTAAGCTAAAGATTAAAAAATAACTAGTTACTATGAAAAACTAAAAAACTCGATGCCTCAAAGGCTTACAAAAAGCTCTATTTATATCCCGAAGTCTTGTTCTCTTCGACCTCTCTCTTCTGTGCTTCTTTTTAGAGACAAAAACCAAGTATGCTTGTTGTGTGAGGGGGTTCTAAAGCAAATCCCAGCCTTTTATTTCATTTGTGCTTCTTGGAGTCAATTAGCCAGCCATTGAAGATACTTTGGGAATGGTGAGGGATTGCCAACATGGCATTTTTAAGCGGGGGGTGATAGAGAGTGGTTGAAATGATTTAGTCTTGGGTGTTGAGTGGTTTTGGCAGTAGAAGGTATGGGACGACATCCCTAGCTGTACCTGGGTTTTTGTTGGGCGGGAAAAATGAAGTTTGGGTAGGTTGGCAGTTTTGGCCCCTCCTCTCTTATAACTTTAATTCAACCTTTGCCCGGTTTGCAATTTCGACCCTTGTCTTTTTTCTTTTGTAATACAACTTGAGGTTTGGCAGTTTTAGTCCCTCAAGTTGTATTTTCTTCATGTGGTTGACTTTAGACTTTGACTTGACTTGATCTTTTCCATTCCGTGCTCGGTTTTGTTTTTGGCTTTCTTTTTGTCCTTTTCTTGAATATCCGTTCCTGCACAATACAAATGCAAACATACAAATACAATGTATTTTTGGTACGTTTTTAGTCTTTTAAGTCCGTTTTTAATGGAAAGTGGTATGTGTAATTAAGCACATACCAAAATCCCCCATACTAAGGTATTGCCGTGTCCTCACGCAATGTTATGAAGTAAACACTCAAGAAAACTAAGAATCTCGAACCCCCTCGACTAATTACCTTGAAAAGTAGCAAAGCGTTCGTCAAGGGAAACTAAAGAATCAATAGCTTCGAAGGAGTCCCGTTTTCACCATTATTTTTTTTATATGTACACTAACTATCCACTAAATATTTTTGGATTTTTCTTATTCTTTTTCTTTTCTTAACTACCTGTTTGACTTCCTTTATTTTTATCAAACATTTGGGTCATAGGAATGAGAAGTGTCATGAATAATCTACGGATGTCCGAATGGATAAATTCATCGTCCCCGATTTTTCACTAGATACAAACCAAGCAATTATCATTTGTCAATATAAGTCTAAATGTTAAGCACTCATACTTATGACTTGTGAACTTTTAACTCCCAACATGGATATATGATTTAAATGTGTGTACTCATTTCAACTCAACCATAGATCAACTTATTTTCATAGTCGTAATTCAAGATGAATCACGACTCAAAGCAACAACTTATTAGGACCTTGTAACTTGATTTTAAAGAACGAAAATTTTACTGTAGAACTTTTTGCAATCATCTTATCATCTATAATCATAAGTTTTAAAGCTAGAATGCGTTTGGTTGCTTAGTTTGGAACATTCCTACCTAGGCCTCGCTCTCCTAGTAGGATTTCACAACATCGACCTGGGGTTTTTAGTTTGAAAACCCACCCGTGCTAGCGTTCAGTTGTGGGAAATCACATCAACACATTCTTCCTAATATGGCTAAGGATAGGTGTATTAGTTTGACCCCTAACCTAGACCTCGCTTCCTGTAGATATCACAACACACCATATCCATAGAAGTAAAGGACGGCTAGTTTGAACACCTCCTCGGTGGTAGCGGGTGGGATATCACGACACATCTTTTATTGCTCTCATATACTCAAATGTATGCTTTCATTGGCATAATCTCACTATTCAGGCATTTTTGTTTTCATATTTCATTCCATGCTTTTTGGCATTTTAACTTTAAAAAGTATTAGAACAGAAAAACTCGCTTTAAAGAATCAAGTTACAAAAATTTTGAAGCTTTTACTAAAATCATCGTTTGACTTAGTTGTATTGAAATGAGCACGTATGATGTAGGTAGATTAGAAGCTCAATGGGAGAAAAACGCACTCAAGTGACTCATTTAAGTTGTAGAGAATCTTGGCTCAGCACATTAACTTATATTTATCTCAATCACTTAGTGCTCTCACCTTATTAAAATTCGAAGCAATTGAATTCGTGAAAGCTTAGCCTACATTTGACGGAATACTAGCTAGGGCCAATCGCTCCGATCGTAGTCAAAAAATTATTCTCATTCTACCCATTAGGAATAGTCGTTAACTTAACATAATCTATTATTGTTTTTTTGAAATTTTTTAAATTTTTTAATTTTTGGTTATTTTTGCAAAATTTTGGCTGTAAATAACCAGGATACATGTAAACAACGGCCGGTGGGCAAAAATTAAATCGAGATCCCCCCATACTAGATTAAACATCGTCCTCGATGTTTAATAGATGCACCTACGTAAAATCTATGGCCGGTTGTATTATGTTTGTGCCGAAAAGATAAACGTTTGTCGATTAGATTAGGATACTGATTCCCAAAATGAAGCTGAGGATGTGTCTAAACATATGTAGTGCTCGTGAAACTCTGTGGATGAAAGACAAAACTGTGAGCATGAGAAGTTTTCACAATTCGGGTGGTAATCCTGGACAATTAAACTATCACAAAACTCGAAATACTGTGAATGGAAGAGGCAAACCTCCTCTCGGTCACCACAATTAGAAAAATAAAGAAAGAAAGAAGTAGAAAGATAGCATTGGGTGCCTCCCTCGAAGTGCTTGTTTAAGGTTCGCTATGCTCTGACCCTGTCACTTGATTTTATTGGTCCTTGGGGTAAGTTGGAGTTAGGGATAACCATTTTTTTGGTGAGTATGTCTCCAGATGTTGTGCTTATACGATTGTCCATTTACTTGAAGTTTGGCCGGACTTTTGGGATAACATCGACGGTGCCGTAAGGGAAAACATGTGTGTTAGTGAAAGGTCCTAACTAGTTGTTTTTAGCTTTCTGAGATAATCTTTAATCTAGTGTTAAAGTGGAGGACTCGATCACCGACGTTGAAACGCCGGTTTCTGATCTTGAGTCGTGAATCCTCTTTGTCTTTCTTTATCGATCAAAAAGTTCTCTTTTTTTTTATAAGCTTCATCACGGAGCTCATTAAGTTCATTCAGCTGAACTTTCCTATGGTCACCAGCGGTTTTCAGGTCAAAGTTCATATGTTTTAAGGCCCAGTAGGCCTTGTGTTCTAACTCAATTGGCAGATGGCAGGCTTTTCCGTAATAACAAAGCTTATATGGAGTACACCAATTGGTGTTTGTAAGCGGTGCGAAAAAGGCCCATTAAAGCTATCATCGAGCTTATCTGACCAAGAGGTACGGTTCTCTCCTATTGATCTTTCAAGAATTCTCTTTCATGCCCTGATTGAAAACCTCGACTTTCACTTGTTTTGTGGATGGTATTGCAGTGGGAAGTCGATGGCTAACTCCCTTATTTATGCATCACTTGGCAAATTGATCATTTACAACAAATGAGTGCCACGGTCACTGATAATGCTCGGGGATGTCCGAATTTCGGGCAATTGAGCTCTTCAAAAATCTTACTACAACCCTATCATTATTGGTGGGGAGCGCTTTTGCTTCAACCCATTTTGAAAGGTAATTAACTGCTACTAGGATGTATTTGTTGCCTTTGGATGATGGGAATGGCCACATAAAGTCAATGCCCCAGTCGTCAAGATTTCACAAACTTGGATGTTGTGGTGGAATTTGTGCATCTCATATTCCGTTGTGTTATTTTTCATTGACGCTGGCTTGTGAGTTGCAGTTTTTTAAACCAATCATGGGCATATCTTGTATTGTAGATTGTGGGCCAAAAGAATCCGGAATCGAAGACTTTTCTTGCTGTGTAGTTAGCACCGTGATGTCCACCGGTGGGACCATCGTGGCAAGCCATGAGGATGTCATGGGCTTCTTTGCCAAAAACACAACGTCGAATAACTTGATCCGCACAGATTTTAAACAGAAAGGGATCTTCCCAGAAATAATGCTTCACGTCTTTGAAGAATTTTCTTTTCTGCTGGGTTGACATCCCTTTGATCACGAAATTTCCCGCATGGTAGTTTGCGATGTCAGCAAACCATGGGGTACTAGTATCAAGAACAGCAATCGAACTAAGAGTTTCAAGAGGAAACTTTTCATTTATCTCCTTTGGATCGAGCTTATTCTCGTGAGGGTTCTCTAATCGTGATAGATGATCAGACGTAGGTTCTCTGATCTCCCTTTATTCACTACTTCAAAGTCGAACTCTTGATAGGAGCAAGACCCATCGGAGCAATCTTGCTATAAGAATCTTTACTTTGCAAAGAGATACTTGACGGGCCGGAATGTTATAGTTTTACACAGTGCATTTGTTCATGACAAGGTAAGATCGGAATTTTTCGAATGCGTACACCACGGCTAACATTTCTTTCTCTATCGTGGTGTAGCGTGATTCCGCTTCATTCATTGTCTTACTTGCATAATGTATAGGCCTGAAATGTTTCTCATGACATTGCCCCAGCTATGCACCAAAAAGGCGAAATCGTTGCATCGCACATAAGTTCAATGGTTATTCCAGTTGGAGCAATAAGGATTGGAGCCTCGGTTAGATTTCTTTTTTGGGAGTGTTAAATGCCATCAATCACTCTTTGGAGAAATAAAACGGAGTCTCTTTTTCAAGCAAATGGGTCATGGGACGGGCTATTTTTGAGAAATTATGGATGAATCTTCTATAAAACCCGGCATGCCCAAGAAAACTACGGACACCTTTTACAGTAGTCGGGTGAGGGAGCTTTGCGATAACGTCAATCTTAGCTCGATCGACCTCAATTCCCGACTTGGAGATTTTATGGTCCAAAGAACAAAAATTGCTTCCTAACCATGAAATGGCTTTTTCTCCACAGTTTAGAAGCTTAATTGGTGTTTCTTTTCAACACCGCTTAAGCCATTTTTTCCAAATGGGTTAGGCATGTAGGAGAACAGAATACTTCCAAAAAACGGAAAAGTCATCCATAAAACACTTCCATCGTTTTTTCGTTCATTGGCATGGATGATTGCATCATACATCCTCTGGATGTGCCTGGTGCATTGCAGAGGCCATAAGGGCTTGCTGGCGGGTAGGCCAACAGGTTTCCGTATGGGCAAAGTAATATGTTGTCTTTTCTGATCATTTGGGTCGATGGGTATTTGAAAATAACCCGAGAAACCATCGAGAAAACAATAGTATTCGTTTCCCGCAAGCCTCTCGAGCATTTTGTCCATGAATGGCAGTGGAAATGGTCCTTTTGGGTGGCTTCATTCAACTTTCGGTAGTCAATGCATACCCGCCATCCCGTAACTAGTCGAGTTGGGATCAACTCATTTTGCTCATTCTTAACTACGGTAAAACCACCTTTCTTTGGTACACAGTGTACCGGGCTTACCCAGGGACTATCCGAGAATAGGGTAAAATTAATCACAGCGTCAAGAAGTTTTTCTACTTCTTTTTTTATGACATGTGGATATTTGGTGATTACCCGTCTCTGATTGTTGGACGCTGGTGTGTAATGTCCTCTTTCCTATTAGATTTTTTGAGTACAAATATTCTGGGTTAATACATTGATATCGGAGAGTTTCTATGCGATGGCTCGCTTGTGGGACTAGCATCATCCTTTATGGAGTGCGGCTTTCTCCCCGACACTTAAATCTTTAGCAATGATGACTGGTAGCTTGTTGTCACCCTCCAAATATGCATATTCGAGGTGGGGAGGTAAGTCCTTGAGTTCGACCTCGGGAGGTTCATCAATTGAGGTTTTCATTGGTTTTTGCTTCACAATTTTAAGTTCTTTTCTACCTCAGGAAATTTGCTATGGTTGGAGAGTGGTGATAAGGGCTCACTATTCATAGTGATAGCTTAGAAGATGAATGTCCTTCTCGGATCCCATTCGGCATCATCAATTCCTAACTTTTATGAAAGAAATATCAGAAAGTTCTGCCTCGATTTATTCAAGATTAAACTCACTACCCTCGAATGGAGTGTGGGTGGGGAAGATTTGGTATCAACAATCGGCTCAAGTAAGGAGTGGAATGAATTTCCATTTGCTAATACTTCCGAGAAACCTAAAACCTCTTGAGAATATTCCTCACACAGCTCTATATCAATAAAGTCGCGACCTGTTAACTGATTCCATGGCATTGTAGGAGAATTTTTCGTATCACCTATTTGAAAGTCACGGATTGGTCTCATGTCTTTAAAGGTCATCTCTTTAACCGTGCACATCAAGCAAGCTCTTTCCGTTCTTAAAAATGGTCTTCCATAAATCAACGGGACTCTGAGGGTCCGGCATCTAGTCAACTTCAACATAACAACAAAAATCGGCTGGAAGTAGAAGGTTCCAACCTTCACAAAAACATCTTCGGCTATGCCGGTGGGAGTAGAGATCGATCGGTCAGCTAACTCGAGTATCATCCTAGTTTTGGTCAGTCTTTGGAGATTAAGTTTTTCAAAGACGGAGAGTGGCATTAGATTGATGCTTGCTTCGAGATCGGCCAGGGCCAAGCATTCATCCAACTTGGAATCACATGGGTATCGAATCGACCCGGGTCCCTATTTTTCGGGAAATGTCTTTATAGGATAGACATGTAGTTCCGACAATTTTTCATTAACCGGTGTTTTGGTTAATTCCAAGATCTTGTCTTTGTTGTTTAAAAGCATTCTGAACATTAGTGCAAACTTAGGCATGTGCAGGAGAGCATCCGCGAAACTCAGCTCGAAGTGGAGATTCCGAAAAATTTCCATGAATTTCAAAGCTAAAAGGTCGTCCTTTTCGCGGATTTTCTCCTTGTTTACCTTGATGGATATGGTAAAGTTATTGCATTTGGTTCTAGCATGACACTCTGATGGGTTCATCAACTTGGATCTATCGGAGGTGGATGTCTTTGGTACTTTCCGTTTAGGGAAGCTTACGTTTAATGTCCTTATGTCACCTCTGGTTACAACTTTCACCCATCGGTAGGGGAAATTGAGGTCCATCTATGAAAACATCTTCTGGTGGTGGATTGCTTTCAATTCACCCTTCGGGTTTAGCAATTGTGTTTGCTAGGAAGTGAACCCGAACTTGAAAAGTAGAAGCTGGTTGGAATTCACGATTTTTGGTAAAGCAAGCCTCGTTATGTTGGTCTTTGTTTTGCAGGTTTTTCATAACGCATCATTAGCTTTTGACATAGCTCTCTCAAAATAAGTTTTTGACTCACCCAAAGCTTGGATGAGCTGGAGCATGATAAACTGGGTTTGTTGATTAACGGGGGTTTGTACATTGGGGCTTGTTGTTGGATGAACTTGGCGGTGATATCCGTTCGGATTTGACCCCTAGTTGAGCCCCTTCCCACGGTTTTGGTTTTGGTCTCCAACGATTCTGATTGTTGCTTGGCTGTGGGTTGAGTTGGGAGAAAACCGGGTGGTTGATTTGGATTTGCCATCGGTGGCTGGGCGGTAACCAGAATTTCCTTGAGTTGACGAATTAGCTGTGGGCTGCTTGCGGATGTATTCTTGGATGTTATCTCGGTCTTTGTTGCTTCGGTAGTGCCGGACAAATTTCGATACGAGTGGGCACCACAGCAGGGTTACACAAACTTTGATTCGACCGCTTTTACGGCGCGGGGGAGTGGAACTGATGATGTTCTGTCTTGTCGAGAAGTAGAGCTCTAACCATATCTTTCAATTCAGCAACATCAGGAGATACTCCGGAGGTGGAAGTGCTTGTACTCACTTTAGCAACAATGGCTTTGCTTCGGGAGTGACGAACTTTGGACTTGCTCTCTATGATGCTTGAGCAATCAGCGGGCCTTTTGTCCAAAAAGTTACCACCTTGCGGCGGAGTTCATAAGTGTCTTGATTATTGTCATTTAAGGCATTGTAAAAAATGTATCAGTTGGTGAAGGATCCGAGAATCCATGATGTGGACAAGCTCGGAGAAATCTTTGATTGATCCAAAGCCTCAACTAAACGATATACTCATCAAATCTTTGTTTGGAAATTTAATTTCGTTCCGAAGATTTGTCGTTTTTTGGAAAGGTGGGAAAACTGATTTATGAATTTAGCAACGAGGTCATCCATGTCTGAAACTTGATCGAGGGGGCTCTTTCTACAAGCACATATCGGCGCCCCCTCGAGAGAGAAAGGAAATATCAGCATCACTTAATTGATGTGGTCGGGAATTAGGATATCTCAAAGTAGAGGTGATTTTTTATTGAAGTAACGGATGTGGGCATGTGGGTCTCACTTTGTCATGTCGAGAAGAACTTACTTGTTCTGGACAAGAGTTAGCAAACCATGCTGATCTCAAAATTTGCTGCAGCGATTTCAGGAACAACAATTTGCGTCCTCGTATCCCTCGGTGGGAGCCTGGAGCAATTCTGCCATAGTTCGATTATCAGCCATCGTATCTTTGGGAGGTTCAACAAGAATCGGAGGAACTTGTTGTTGTCGATGATGTTGTCGTAGACGACGAGCTTGAGAACGAGTGCGCATGCACTAAAATAGAGACAGAGTGTATTTTTGGTTTTTTAAGGTTTATTCCACACAATCTATTTTAAAACGGATAGTAGGAACCTAAAACTCGGACAACTTGAACCCAATTAGTCACTTCTTACTTCTCGTAGCTCTCTAAAAAGGATAACGCTCACAGGTGAGCGGGGAGTAGGATAGCGCGAAGCTTATTTCTCCTTTCGGGTCGTAGTTCCTTGTACAACCCTCCTTATACCCACTTTTTAGCTTGTTTAATCTTTTCGAGGTGAGCCGTACGTCGTAAGGGACACAAATGGTAAGTTTTAAATCTTTGATTCGAGTTGAGAACCAACAAGTTCACCGGAAATTATTATGATAATACCTCAATTGAGAATATTATATTTTGGTATTTTTACCAATTTGTGAATTTTATTTCTTTTTTATGGACATTGTTATATATTTTTGTTTTTTCTTTTGTTTTTGTATGATAATTATTTAAAAAGAAATGAAAAATATTTTTGTACTTTTTATATTATTTTTATAAAAGAAAATATTCACAGATTCAAACACAAATTGTCAAATGTAACGAAATTCGTTTCACAGCCTCCCCGGCAACGGCGCCAAAAATTGACTTGCGTAATTTTAACCCTCTTTATACATGGATATATGGTAAAACAAATATAAATTATACAACAAGGATCAAATTCCACAAGATCATGAAAACCGGCAAGCAGTATCGAGTGTCTCCAGGTCGTTTTGTTCCCAACGAGGCTAGAGATGGAATCGAAAGCACGATTGATGATTGACGTTTGAATATGACAAGGATGATTGGGCACTAACACTGATAAGCAAATGCACATAAAAATAAGCAAAGAGAATAAGCTGGAACAAGAATGAAAGCTAGAAATAGTGAAAACACCTAAAACTTTAAAAGCTAAGACACAAATAAGCTCAAATAAGCTTAAGACAAACCAAATAAGCTATGCTATCTCTAAATAAGCAAATTCAAAAAGCAATTGAGCTAAATTAAGCAAGATAAACTCAACAGTACTAACAGCAGTACTAACAGTTTTAACTACCAGTACTAACTTGTGTTAGTACTCCCTTGCTTTAAGTTAGTACTGGTGGCTTTAAGTTAGTACTGCTAGCCTTAACAAAGCACAATTAAACAAGAACTAAGCAAATAAGCTAAAACAGAAGGTTAACTACCCAAAATAAGCACTTAAGCATAAGAATAAGCAACCAGAATAGACTATAATGATAAATAAGCTAGAAAACTAAAACTGATAAACTCTTAAAATTATTTTGAAAAGGCAAATAAGTTCTACTGAAGACAGTAAACTAAAATAGGCTTAATCTACTCTAAAAAGCTAAACCAATCTTAAATAAGTAGAACAATAAAGCTTAGGTACGAGAATTGGACTAACACTACTAGCTAACAGTACTAACTTAAGTTAGTACTGGTAGCTTTAAGTTAGTACTGTTCCAAAAGTGAACTAGCAGTACTAACTACAGGTTAGTACTGCTAGTTGAAAATACCCCTGAAAGTTTGCAAAAATCATTTTTCTTTTTATATTAATTAAAAACAGATTATCAAATAACAAATTAAAACACTTATAAGCAAATTTCAATCAAGAATAAGCACTTAAATAAGCTATAATGGTTACTGCAGTGTTAACTCAAAACTAACAGTTTTATCAAATGAACTAACAGTATTAACTTGAAAGTTGCACAAATCACTTTTAAACTAACAACTAAGCACTATAAGCCCTAACATCATAATAAAGCATTCATAAGCAAATATAAGTAATAAATAAGCACAATAAGCACTTCTGCTACTAAATAACGAAATGTAAGAGAGAGTGGAACTTAACAAAGCCCTTGCTCAAAACAGGGTTAAAAAAGAGTTACAAGCTTTTAAGCTTGTGTTAAAACAAGTTACGTGAGGTGTCCAAAGCCCATCCTAGAACTGGTTATCATCCATAAAGTAAGCTGAGGTATATTTGAGAGTGATTTTTGTAATTAACTACTTACTTTTTTAAATTTACTTAATTAAGCAGCTTTAATAAACAAGCTGGATTGATAGCTTTGTTGAACACAAAAACCATCACAATTAGAAATTAACACTTGAAATTGGTAATTTGACTTAAAACAAACTCAAATTGCATTAAACTGAAGGGTTACAAAGCTGAAAGTAAAAAGTGTAATGACTTTGAATTTAAGCTAGATTAATAAAATATAGTTACTATGAAAAACTCTTAAAAACTCGATGCCTCAAAGGCTTACAAAAAGCTCTATTTATATCCCGAAGTCTTGTTCTCTTCGACCTCTCTCTTCTGTGCTTCTTTTTAGAGACAAAAACCAAGTATGCTTGTTGTGTGAGGGGGTTCTAAAGCAAATCCCAGCCTTTTATTTCATTTGTGCTTCTTTGGAGTCAATCTCAGCCATTGAAGATACTTGGGAATGGTGAGGGATTGCCAACATGGCACTTATACAGCTGGGGGGGTGATAGAGGAGTGGTTGAAATGATTTATCTAGGGTGTTGAGTGGTTTTGCAGGGTAGAAGGTATGGGAAGACATCCCTAGCTTACCTGGGTTTTTGTTGGGCGGGAAAAATGAAGTTTGGGTAGGTTGGCAGTTTTGGCCCCTCCTCTCAACCTTTGCCTGGTTTGCAGTTTGGTTTATTATGCTTTAAGTAAGAAATAGCATAATATCCAAAGTCTAGGGACTAGTATTGTCAAGTTAGAAAATAAGGAATGGAAGCCTCCCTCCCTTTTCCTATAAATAGCCCTCTAACCTTCATTAGAGGGTAATGATCTTGTAACCAACTCTTAATTTTCCCTCCATAATAATATTTGAATTTTCCCTTCACTTGCACTTATTCTCTCTAATCTTACATGTTGATATGATTGATTCAAGATTCACGTGACCTAACAATTATACAACATTTGGTATCAATAAGTCCTACGCATTATCCTTGTGATATTTGCCAGAACATCAGAGTGATACTCTTTAGTATTCACAGTGACGATCGAAATCCTTCTTGAGCCAACATCAAACAAGCTCTTGGAAGGTAACTTGCGAGATTCTAAATGAATCAAGCTTGTGTCAACTGGATATCAATTTTGGTCTAGTATATGAATTGATGACTCAATCAAAAAGATAGTAACTATCTGATTCACTCTTACTGTGTTGTCTGCTTTGAGATGTTCCGGTAATGAGAATAAGCAAGTACGGTGAATCTAATGCAATCACGTTGGAGGATCTAATACTTTGCTCTAGAAACCCTATCAAGGAAGTTCTTCTAAATTGAACCTACCTGATCACAGTTACAATATTTATACTGTAAAATGGTCCTCACGGAACCAGAGGTTAATATAACCAAACTCAAGATGAATGATAAAGCCATATTCGTCTATATCTGTTGTTTATCACTAACATTAATTTTTAGGATAAGTGACGGCGTTGCAACCTCATTCCAGCGGAGTCAAGATTCAAGACCTCATGCTCAATCAACAAAGATATATACATGATGAAAGCTCAAACTATCAAAGTCTTTCGCAATCTCTGATGTACAAAGCACTTCCTCAAAAGAACATTTCTGACAAGATTGCTGGACAATTAACAAAGATATATCTTACAAGTGGATCAAGTACTACTCCTACCATGATGTGGTACAAGTAATCATGTTAAAAGAAATGTTGAGGGAGATTTCTAGCAAGCTTTCAAGACCTTGAGCATGAGGGTGGAGACACAAGATCGCAAGGCGGCATAAAGGTTCAAGGATAAAGATTCAGAGATCTCAGTAGTCAAGACAAATCAAGGCCAAAGACCACGATATTAGTATTTTGTCAAAGAATATCAAGTTAAAGATCAAGATCCAAGATCACAAGCATGCAAATGGAACTTCAAAAGGAATTCCCAAGAATACAAGGCTCCAAGACTCAAGACGTCACAAGAAGGATCCACAATTGAATGACCACCCCTTAGGGGGAGATTGTTAGCCGTGTTTTTATTAAAGTGATGGTCATTAAATATTCCCGAGCCTTGTATAAGAAAAACTTAGTTTACGGGAATTTATCTAAGCTAATTGGGCCTAGGTGTCGGGCTTAAGTCCATTGGTAATAGGTCCGGCCCAAAGTCAAGCCCAACAACCCAAGAAGGGTTTTATCTCTTGTAACTATATAAAGCCCTCTCCAAGTGTGGAGAGGGTGTTGCTTCTCATTTCTCTTCTTAACAAGTAACCATTTTTCTTTGTTTTTTTATTACTTTCTCTCCTCTCTAAAATATCTATTTTTTCTTATTTTTTGTGTTTGAGGTGATGGAAAATCAGATACCAACACAGATAATACCTAAGATATGGATTAGGATAGACTGACAGGAAGAACACATTAATGTAGATGATGAGGCACCAAACGTGCCTTTATTTGCTTCCTTGATCAATAACCTCAAATGTTATGTTGAAAAATGTAATAAGGTTAATAATGAAGCTCAAAAAGCGAATGCCTTATTAACAAACGAGCTTGAAAGGGAATATAGAGAAAAATGAAAAACATTTGCAAAAGATAAAACAATGAAATCTGAATACGGCAAAAAGATTAAAGCTTTTAAATGACGAAATTTCAACACCTTCAATCTTTAGAGCTTATTTAAAAGATCCAGACATAACTCCAGCGAAATAAAAGTATGATGAGTAAGTTCTATACACCCCGTTTATTAAATAGGAAAAATGAACTTGAAAAGAAAAATCAAGAGTTTTTGAAACAAATAAACGATCTTGATAACAAACTCTGAAAAGCAGGACAAACTGATCAGACTCTTCGCATGTTGCTTCCAAAAGAAGACAATGTTCAAACGGGAAAATAAGGCCTTGGCTTTGAGAACCAAAATGATGTTGAAAACCCATAGTTATGAACAAAGCAAGGAGTTAGTCCGCCCGAGCTTGTAAACACTTGAAGAAATGGGAAATGAATATACTCTTTGATCATACAGATATATTTCTAAACGAGCAATTAAAAGTGTGAGCTATTGAGAGAAAAACATTTGAAAGTAAAACAAAGAAAATCTTCGCTCTCGTATCATAGCTTTGTATACGGTTTGACTCAGATTGAAGAACCAATAAAAGTTCCTTTAAAAAGAATAGAAGTTAATTTGAAATAAACATTTGGAACAAGCTCAAATGAGAAATTATGATCCAAGACTTTGGAAAAATCTTCTAATGAAAACTTTTGTTATGTCAAGCAGGCAATGCTTAAATTTGAAAAAGAAACTGTTTCAAAATAACAAACTCATCGAGAGGAAGTTTTCATTAATTCGAGTTTTGAAGAAAATGTCGAAAGGATAGCTAGAAATCGATTGTCTGAAGAATTTGAACCTTTAGTTAAATATGTCAATCTTCAACTAAACTGCTTTGAAAAGGGTATTGTCAAAGAAATGAAAGATGATTTAAAGTATGTCACATCTCTTGAAGACGAGTTTGATGAAACGTGTTTAATTTTAGACATTCAACAATATTTTTTCAAAACTCAGTTTGAGTCAGTCAAATTAGAGTCACATAGCCATATGTATGAGAACAAGATTTTTAAACAAAATTCTTCTTTGGAAAATAAAAACTATTGTCTCAAAACTACCATAACTGAACTTTCAAACCAAGCTTCTGATGTCAAAGAAGAAATGACATACACAAACGATACAATGCCTAGAATGCGCAAAGAGATTTATCTTTCGAGCGCAAAACTGGAGGCACATTGCATTTATCTTGAACTTAAATCTCAAAACAAATCTTCGACATCCGTGCAAAATGGTCATGTTTTAAGTAATAAAAGTGATGAAGCCAAAATCAAGTTTGACACCGAAGATCTTGAAAATATAAACATCGAGTTGGAACACAGTGTCGCTTCATTACTAAAAGAAAATGAACACTTAAAAAAGATTTACCAAAACCTGTTTGATTTAATAAAACGTTCACGAGTTAAGACAAAAAGTTTAAATGTTTCTCAAAACGAAGCAAAAAATTTAAAGTCTAAGCTGTCTGAATTAACAGATAAAAAGTTTAATAAGTTTTTCAAAAGATTGAATCGGTGAAAAAGAAAAAGTTTGACTCTCGAATCTTAAATGATTTCCTTCAAAAATCTTTGTATGATTCTGATCCATCAAGTGTTGAATCAGAATCAGGGGAGAAAAATATTCTTTTCAGAAATGAAACATCAAGTTTTGAAACAAAGATTAAGGAGTTCGAAATGACTTTGGCTCAACAAACAAAAGATTTTGAGGATGCCAAAGTCGAATTTTCAAAGAAAACGGACAAGTTTGAAACATATTTTGAAAAACTTAAAAATGAAAAATTTGTCCTTGAACGATAATTGGATCGTAAGATTCATGATTCTAAAGCTGAAAAGGAACAGTTTTTGAAACAAATTGCTTCTTTAGAATCAAATTTGGCATCACAAAATCTTATCTCAAATAAAAAAGAATATAACGAGTTGAGAATTTCATACAATGCCCTAAAAGCAAAGTTTGATGTTCTTAACCGAGAAAAAGGAAAATCTCCTATGTTAAACTTTTCAACACAAAAAGTAAGTGTTTCACAAAAGATTTACACGGGTGAATCTTCTAAATCATTTCCAAAGAAGGTTTCTCGATTTACAACCTATTCTTTTCAAAATGATAGGAAGTCTTCTAAGAAACCATCAGTTTTTGAAACACCTACTCCTCAAAAGGTTTTTAAATCAAGTCATTCAAGTAGGAAAAAGCAGGTTTTTGAAGCTCTAAACTCTCGCTTTACTCCGGTAAAGCAAGTTTAGAGACCAAAAAAAGTCATTCAAAACCTTTCAAATACTCAAAATCAGAAATGCTTTCATTGCAAAACAAGAATGATTCTGCTTTGAAAATTCCAAACAATGGAAGATTTTCATTCATTTCAAAAATGAATTCTAAAAATGAAATACCTGATTTCAACAACAAATGGAAATCTTCTTCTTCATCAAGATTTAAAACCCCACAAGAAAATCTAAGTTTTCATAATAAATGGAAAAATAAAAGGAATTTTAAATCTTCGTTGTTTCCACGAGCATTATTTCCAAATGAAACATCGATTTCTAGTCCTCGTTGGAATTCAACCTCTTTGCATCGAATTGACACAACCTTCAAATGGGTTTCACAATTTGGTAAACCCGTTAGCACCGTGCTTAAATGGGTTCCAAAGGTTGTTGTCTAATTTGAAATCTCAATGGCTTCAGACATTTCAGTTCAGGACCCGCGCTTTAAATAAATGGTTTGTTATTAAATGTCAGATAACAACCCGGTCTTTAAATAAATGAAAATGTATGCTTCAATGCATTTATCCTTAAAAACGAAAAGAGAAATCTTTTCGGTCTTGAGCTATTCAATAAAAACGTTCAATGTTTTGTAGTTCAAGTCAATTGGCTTTTGTATTCTTCAGTACGAGACTCGTGTTTTTCAAAGAAAAGAAAGTGTACGTGTCAGTGCACTTATCTTAAGAAAAGAAGAGAAATCTTCTTGTTTTCGAGCAAAATTTATTCAAAAATTTTCAAAAAGGTTTTCAAAATCTTTTAAAATTTTGCTCATCAAAATGACTTGTATACATTTCAGCGCACAACTCGGTTTTCAAATAAAAGGAAAGTGTACGCTTCTGTGCGCTTTACCTTTAAAAGAAGAGAAATCTTCTTGTTTTTGAGCATTTACAAAAACTTTTCAAAAATTTGCTCATAACATACGACTTCTAAGTACATGTTAGCTTAGGACTCGTTCTTCATATAAATGAGAGTGTGCATTTTTGTACACTTATCCTCACAACGAGAAGCTTACAACTTCTCGGACTTGAGCTCTATTAGGAATTATGAATTCCTAGTTCCTACTGGTGGTACACAGTTCCTGCTAGTAGTAAAGTTTAGTCTTCCTGGTCTTATGGAAAGTATTAAACGACATTTAGTGTGATGAGGAGGTTACAAGTTTAGTCTTCTTGGTCTTTTGGAAAGTCCTGGTCTTATGGAAAGTATTAAATGACATTCAGAATGATTAGGAGGTTACAAGTTTATTTAGGAAATGATTAATTATATTGATGTAAAATACTTAGGCAGGTATTTATTATATTGTAACCACCTAGGACCCCTTGCACTATAAAAGGAGGTCCTAGGGTGTAGAGATAATCATCACTTTGACACACACACATTCTCTATACGCATTTCTCTCTTACTTAGTTAGCTTCAAGGTTGTAAACCCTGTTACTATTCAGAGTAACCGTATTAATATATTGAGGCTACATCATTTGGTTTATTTCTATTGTTCTTCTTACATATAAACACTAGTTTCCGCATAGTCTTTGTATTTTGATCAAGGCTTCCAAGATCGTTCAAGAAAAGGATTTCAACAATTGGTATCAGAGCCTCGTTGAGAAGCTTTGATTAAGAAGAACAAGATCTCTACATTTGTGTTGCTGAAGAAGACATGG
>BQNB010045620.1:0-30213 GCA_026074375.1 Tanacetum coccineum
TTGAAGTGCTCATTTTGCTCCACATAGGGCTTCCATCTTATCTAGAGACCCATTCGAACCCTTAATGGGCCTTCTAGCCCATTTGCGAGCCCAACGTGAGCCATAAGCTCACTATAAGCTCTAACAGCTTATTAATAAGCTTGTACAGCTTATACAAGTTAAATGAGCTTAATAGACTTAAATAATGTTAATGGGCTAAGCCCTAACCCCTAAAACCCATTCGGGCTCACAACGGGCCCAAAAGGCCCAAATGGCGAGCTTATTTGCTTACGGAATAAGCCGAACCAAAAACAGACCCTAATATGATTACTAAGCCTAAGAAATAAGCTAAAGAGCCGAGGGGAGCCTAAAAGGGTGTATCGGGTTTATGCTATTGGGCTTACGGGCCCAATAAGCTCGAAATAAGCCACAATAAGCTCCCTGAGCTTATTCTAACTCTAGCAGACCCTACTAAGCTTATTGAAAAACCTTAGACTCGTTAAAACTATATCGGACCCTTGAAACGCTAAATGGACCCTAACGGGCCCATAAGGAAATAAGCTCGATGAGCTTATTTAAAAGCCGAAACAATTTCGACAGCTTATTTCCACTTAACAAAATGACATGCCACTTGTTGGGTTTTATTTGATGTTAAAAACACAATTTTCGTAAATAAAGAGGATAAAAATGTAAACTTCGAAACTTAGGGGGTTAGAGTTGACATATTTCGAACTAAAAGTAAGTTAAGGGACTGTTTTCGAACAATGCTGAAAACATAGGGGCTGTCGTGAAACAATAAGGACCTAATTGGAAACCCTGAAAACCTAAAGGACTAATTTGGAAATTATCAAAACTAAAAGGGTTTAAAATGTAAATAAAGTATATTTATAAACCCAGGGGCTGTTTTGTATTTATAAGGAACTTAAGGGTACAATTGTGAAACAAAAGTGAATAAACGAAACACTTAACATAATGGTCGAACCTTAAGATATTCGGACATTAAACGGGTTTAATTAACGACGAAATAAATAAGTATATTTATTAACAATGATTTCACGTTTCTCGAGAACCATCAAAATTATAAATACAATAATCTTGTGCATCACCACACAAGTGATAACGGTATATATAAACTTAAAATGGAATTTAGTTTATACAATGAGTCGTTAGCTTAAATGTGTAAACTAAGACTTGACCGTACTTACTTAGGTACTTGACGGTGTGATCCACTGCTTACTTGGATATTTATTATCATTCGGAGAACTACCTGCTAAGGTGAGTTCATAGCCCCATGTTTTACAATTATTTAAATGATTTACATCCTTGGGGTGAGAACATGCTTTGTTTTACAAATTGGACGCAAGTGTACATTTTATACCATGATTACGTGTTTGCCTAAGTTACCATAACCCATTATGTCCATGATCATGAACTGTTAATTGCATAGATGTGATTGGGAATTACATTGTGTGGGCGCGAATGTTATGGATAGATCTATTAGGGATTGACAATCCCCGTTCGGGTGACTAGCTATCACTGGGAACGAACGCATACCATGTCGAATCTGGGATGTTGCGGGGTTAGCACATCATTCACGGACACCTGTTGGCAAATTTATATTTGCATTCATATATGTCGAGCTTTAGTGTCATGAGCTTAGGAAACGTAATTACTTTTTATGATGTTTGCATTTGTTGCTTAATCATACACTTGGAAATCTTGCGGTCCTACAATTGATTTACATAAACCTATGAATTCACCAACATTATGTTGACGTTTTAAGCATGTTTTTCAGGTCAATAAGGCACGAGGTGCGATGATACATTGGGAGTCAATAATTGAAGAGTCAACACATTAAGATTTGGGGTCTTATTACACTTTGGGGACAATTGTTATAAACCGAAATCTTTATTTATATTGTTGAACAATATGAAGCCATGAGCTTATGTAACAAACGAGTATTTTGTTAATCCAATGTATCTTTTTCAAACGACACGTTTAGTAGTCGTTCTTAGATCTTGTGCTATTGATCTAATAATGTAACGCCCTCGGATATTCAAACATTCCGCTGCGTTCTCAGATTTGAGGGTGTTACAATAATCCTTTTCTTCCGATCAAAAGCTCTGGCGAAACATGGCTCCCATCAAGATCTCTAACTTCTTCCGATCTACTACATTCCATCTGTAACGTACTTGCTAAGGCCCTGTTATCGTGAGTGTTATCACGTCGTGATGATCTCCCATAACGATGTTTTTTACAGGTTTACTTGATTTGGAACCATAGGGGTTGGTTTGATGTTTTAGGGTTCGTTTGTTGTGTTTTTTAGATATGCTTTATAGTTCTCTTTCATTTATTGGTGTTCTTCTTTCAAGCCCTAATTCGATTTAGGGTTTCTTTTCCTACGGTTTTGTTTTTTGTTTCTTGGGTTTTAGTTTGATTATTCATTATGGGCGATTGCAATTAGAAATTTGGAAGTCTTATAGATCTAAGGAGGATCAAACCCAATGAATCTCTCAATCAATTTTCGTAACTAACTTCCCTGATCATGTTATGGCTCGCGATCTTTGGAAGTTGTGTAATAATTATGGAGTCGTTGTGGATGCTTTCATTCCTTATAAGAAATCAAAAGCAGGTAAGCGGTTTACTTTCGTCTGGTTTATAAAGGTTGATAGTATTGATTGTCTTGTCGCGAACTTGTGCACCATTTGGAGTGGGCGCTTCCATCTTTATGCAAATGTTGCCCGTTTTCATAGAGAACATAAACCTTCTGCTCTTTCTCACCCCTCTAATGCTAACGAGAGGAATTTACTAGGTTCTTACGTCTCTATTTTTAAATCGGGCAAAACGAATAACGTCATGTCTGATCACGTTCTTCCATCTTTGATTCTTGATGACTCGTGTATTTCGGATAGAGATTTTAGCTTGTCTCTTATGGTTAAAGTAAAAGATATCACAACCATGCCTAATCTATACGTTACTCTAGAAAAGGAGGGTTTCCAGAACTTGTCACTCACTTATTTGGGAGGCTTATGGGTCCTTATTGAAACGGTCTCTATCTCTGCTAAGGATAAACTTTTGAATCATACATGTGTGGGGTCGTGGTTCTCCTCTCTGAAACCAGCTTGTAACTCTTTCGTTAGTGATGAGAGAATCGTTTGGATTTCTCTCGAAGGCTTGCCTCTATAAGTGTGGACCCATAATACATTTGCTAAAGAGGCATCTAAATGGGGTGACCTTGTTGAATGGGAGGATTTAGCTGAAAAATCTATATTTTGTAAGTGTTTGGGTGTGAAAACTAAGCTCAACGAGATTGTTGATAGAAATAATGCCTAAAAACGTTATTAATATTTTTCGACCTCTCTACGTTTTGATAATCACAAAATGTAAAAACAATTAATGAAAAATTATTCGTAAACAAGTAATTAGTAGTAAATTTTCATTTCGACAAATTAATCACTTAAAAGTATGAATAAATAAATGCTTAATGCATTTTATGATCAAATGATTTTTTATTTAACCTCACATTTTTTATAAAAATGTCACAAATATTTTTATAACTTTTACAAAATATTTTTAGGTTTAAAAGAAATGTTTTATTCAAATAAATATTTTGAATTCAAATTTTCTACCTAAAAACGGCTAAAAATGTTCCAGAAAACACCTCCCCTAAAAAAGACAAAAAAGGGAGCGTCCTGGCCTGGCTGGACCCCTTAAATACACGGGAGGTCCCCTTAAATATAAGGGGTCCTACACCCTAATTAAGGGGACCGGCCAGACAAAAAGGCTCCTCAGTTTGCCTATAAATACTAGACTATTCCCCACTGATTTTCTTACCTTTTGCACTCATTCTTTTCTGTCTAAAATCAGTCCACACATTTCCCACAATCCTTTTATCATTTAATCATAAAGCTTTGTTTCAAAGTGATCCAAGCTTAGATCTTAAAGTGCAAGAGAAGAATACTTCCTACCATCAAGTATAGAAGTATTATAGATTAGTGTATGTCTTTGCAACCTTGTTGCAATTGTATTATATCTTGTATATCACTTATGTATATTGTGAAGGTGTGTATCGTAGTTGTGTATACTAGGTAGATTGTGGTGATCATTGTAAGTATAGTTAGATTAGGGTGATCTTAGTAAGTAGTGTTAGATTTGTGTGATCAAGGTAGTGTTTAGTTGAAGTGAAGTTGTGAAGTGAAGCATAGAATAGTTGTGAAGGGTAGAGAAGTTGTGAAGTGAAGTTGTGAAGTGTAGAGAAGTTGTGAAGTGAAGAAAAAGTGATGTGGTGAAGAGAAGTTGCGATTTGTTGTGAAGTAGTGTGGTTACTTATGATAGATTGGTTCTAGCTAGGATTAAAACTCGACATTTGGCTTAGTGTCGGAAATCGATGTAAGCTTAGTTGTGTACGGTTTTCTCCGCCTAAAGGGAGCTTGTTGACATAGTGAGGAAAACTCTCGAGTTTGGTGTTCGGGGAGTGGACTAAGGCGAAGAGGTGCTTCGTTACTGAACCACTATAAATTCTTGTGTTGTGGTTTGATCTTTCTATCTCTTATCTCTTGTCTTGTATATTTATTTCGTATATTTTCATTACTTATTTGTTTTGTTAAATTGTTCATATTGTGCACATTGTGAATTCACATTAAGGCGAAGCTAAGTTTTTATAAACAAACTATTCACTAAATTAAAAAGTGGAAAACTATTCAACCCCTCTTCTAGTTTTCCACAATTGGTATCAAAGCAAGGTTAAACAAGATTTTTAAAATAAATTGTATTTTAAAACTTGAATCGATATATAGAATCAAAAAAAATATTTAGAAGGGCAATCTATTCAAAGACCACCACTATTTGAAAGTGATGGATTTATTTATTGGAAAAATAGATTCGAAACTTATGTGAAATCAAAAGATCTAGATCTTTGGCATGTTATTACCTATGGTGATTTTCCTCCTATTCAAAATAATCCCGAAATTAAAAATGATGAAATTGTACCATTTGATAAACAAAACGATGATCTTAAAAAGAAACTTGCTAAAAATAATGAGGCTAAAATGGTAATTTATAATGCTTTGCCATATAAAGAATACGAAAAAAAATATGTGTAAAACCGCAAAAGAAATTTGGGATACTTTGTTAATCACTCGCCAAGGTAATAGCCAAGTTAAAGATAACAAAATAGATCTTCTTGTTCAACATTATGAACAATTTACGATTCCGGAAGAAGAATCGATAGATAATGCTTTTGCTAGATTTAACACTATTATTACTAGTCTAAAAGCACTTGAAGAAGATTTTTCTAGCAAGAAATATGTTAGGAAATTTCTTAGGGCACTTCATCCTAAATGGCGCGCAAAGGTTACGGCTATTGAAGAGTCGAAAGATTTGACATCATTATCACTTGACGAACTTATTGGAAACTTGAAAGTTTATGAAGTAATATATAAGAAAGATTCTGAAATAGTCAAAGACAAAAGAGAACAAAGTAGATCTCTTGCATTGAAGGCTAAAAAGGAATCTAGTGATGATGACAGCTCGACCTCCGAAAGTGAAGACAAAGAATACGCCATGGCCGTAAAAGAATTCAAGAAATTCTTCAAAAGAAGAGGAAGATTTGTAAGACAACCACGAGATGAAAAAAAGTCATTGCAAAGAAGTAGAGACGACAAAAATAGTAAAAGTGAAAGAAAATGCTTTAGGTGTGGAGATTCAAACCATCTCATCAGAGAATGTCCAAAGTCGTTAAGAAACAATAATCAAAGAGCTTTCATTGGAGCAACGTGGAGTGATAGTGGCGAAGATGAGGAAGAAAAGAATAAAGACGAAACTTGTCTCGTAGCTCAAGCGTCAAACGAGATATGCTTAGGAGCTAATTTGGAGCCCGATGAATGGATTAAAGATAGCGGATGCTCAAAACACATGATGGGGAACCAGAGGCTATTCTTTACATACCAAGCATACAACGGAGGTAATGTTATCTTTGGAAGTAATTTGCGTGGTAACATCATAGGCAAAGGTACGATTTCTCATGACTCCCTAATTATTGAAAATGTTAAACACACAAATAATCTAAAATTCAACTTGCTTAGTATTGGTCAAATATGTGATAATAAGTGCAAAGTAATATTTACCAAACACGATATCGAAATAATCAAAGACGAAAAAGTCATAGGTAGAGGAATTAGAAAAAGGGGTTTATATGTGATAAAACTAGGAAATAAACCGGAAGATAAAATATGTCTTACAACCTTAGATGGAGGGGGTATTTATAGTCCTAGTGACACCTAACTATTATAACTTGCCATTATTAGTCCTTACGTGTCACACTATAAATGAACTAATGTAATTCCGGATATGTCACCATATTTTAAGGCTAACAATCTTCCCCCAATATGTGGACATATGGAATTACTTACAATGTTCCTATCAGGCACAAATACAACACAAATAAAGTCTTCCATAACACTTCCAAAGCTGAAGATGTCTTTTGAGTTCTCCTTGTCTTAAAACTTGTACTCCAGCTTGGATCTTCATTGTCTTTACTTGTACAAGAACCATTATAGTATGCATGAACTGGATTAACTTCCTCCCAATTCATGCATCATGTCTCAAAAAGCTTTCTTCATAGACTCCTTTTTGGTGAAGTTTCTGAATCAGCTTCATCCCAAACCAACATCCCTATCTTGAGCAGATTTTGAAACTTTGATGTAGCTCGAACAATCTTCTACTTGTAATTGACGTGCACAACGACCACTGCTTCTTGTCATTAGGGCTTGGTGAATATTCGTTCGGGGGTGCATGCGAGAAATCAGCAAAATTTTTTTTCACGTATGCAGAATACTTCATAAACCATACTAAGTAAAGTAGTATACACTACTTCCCCCTGGAAGTTGACATGGTAACATCAAAGTCAACTAAGTCTCGGATGTACACATTTTCCCCCATGATGGTTGCGAACTCTCGGAAGCATCATTGTTGTGTACGCACATATACTCGAGAAATTCTTGTCTTAAGCATAAATATTGAAATCCAAACAAAGCATTACCCTCTTGTCTTCAGAAACCGTAGAGGAGATGAAGCAAGAATCAAGAAAACTTGGTATAATCAAGGTCTTGTATATGAATGTCGTTGAAGAACTTTGAGAATTTTGCTTAGACTGTGAAGTACCTTTGTCTTGGAATAGCACAATAATATCCCGTGAGAATTGCTGATTACATCTCAACCTTTAAACTCTCTGGCTAACTTACCAACCTCGTATTCTGTCGGCTATTGTTGTGATCACTTGGTGAAGTAAACCCGATATACCAAACTTGAAAATGAAGTTGTAAGTGAAATACCCCAAATTTGTTACTTATCTTGCACTGTGTTGATTGAAGAACGGTTTGCAAGATTAAATTATAAGTATTTATACCAAACCAGAAAGGAAAAGTATATGAAGTACATAACTCTTGAAACTTATCCACACCGTCTTATGCGTGTGACACTGAGTATACAATGTGTAACTCCTTTAAGTGATAGTTAACCAGTCTGCAGTCCAACACCCTACTGCAGGTACTAGATAATTCATTGTTCTCAATCATAAGCTGTATACGTTCAAGCAAATCATCAATCGATAGATTGGGTTTAAAGAAAAGGGGTAGCAAATAGAAGGAAGTCTCGATGATGAAATAAGTAGACGCCTTCGTGAAACCCACTTCAAATTCAAATAAGGGATACCAAATAACCTTCATGATCACTTGACATCGTAATCCAAATCTTTAGCCGTTTGCCATTTTAGTAAATCTTATTCGGATCGTTTTAGTGTTATGTATCGTGTTTGTTGTGTTGTTGTTCGTGATTTTTGATGTGTCATGATTGTTAACGGATATCGGCTCAAAAGATATTCCATAAGAAAAATCGTACAAGTAATAAAACCCAGTCACATAGACTTTATCCGACAAAATGATATTTTAATACCCGGCTAATCCGATAACGCAAAGCCTAAGATGACAGTCCAATTAGCAACACATGGCCTACAATCCAATCCCTATACACATCCCAACATATAATAAATCTTGGCCCATGTGAGTGTTATAACCCAACTTGCCATAAGACCATGTACGCGGCCCAGACCAGTTAAAATTGCCCACGTTTTTAATCACTGTAACCGTATGCAAGGCCCAATCATACTCACACATCCAACCCATTAACTGATTAGGGTATATAACTTACCCTCCCTTAATTTTCCTCATAGATAAAATCAGTTAACCCTAAACCTAGTTTCATCTGCCACCATATCTTCTCACCATACGCAGACGAAGCAACTCTCTTTATCTATTCAAAGTACTTCCTACCATTGCACTTCATCGACACCCATAACTCAAACCACACCATCAGTTCCTTCGGTTACCATCAACAAAACAACCAAACCAAAGACCTTGTAGTCTTTATTTGTGTACACGAGGGTTACGAGAACTCGGCTTCAAGACCCATTGTAGGGTCTCGGGTAGGTTTAATTTGTTTGAATTTTGTGTTCTTTTAAACGAGTCAAAGATGGAGTGTGACATGTTTGTTACAACTCTATCTTTATTTTCGAAAAGTTGAAGAAAGGGTTATGCCTTTTATAGATCAATGATGGTTTTGTTATTTCGTGTTTTGGATCTTTAAAATGTCGTAATAATTAATTGCAAAACACGAAGATAGACAATCTGAGATCAATTGATTTTATCAATTAAGTTCGAGTCTGATTCGAGTTTTGTTGACGAAGGGGATGGATGATTGTATGTGACGAAGGGTTTTGGTAGTTTGTTGGATTTGTGATGATGTTGTGAGGTTGTGTTGATGTTGTTCATGGTGTTTAACAGTCGAGTCTGTCTTTCTTGGTCTATACTTTTATTTTGACCTGACTCGGTTGAGTTGACCCGGTCAACTCAGTAAATACCGAGTTGACTCTGTTTGAGTTGTGGGTAACAAAACGCAACGGATATGCCAAATCGCAATTCAGACAAATCGCAAGATTTGAGGAAATTTGGGCAGCGGTTCGTTTGTATTTGGCTTAGAAATTTGTCTTCATTGTACCTGTACACCAAATTGCAATGGTAAATCGTAGTCTAAAGAGGCAAATATCAATAGACAAAACGCAACCTGTCACAGTCGTACTTTTCCTTAAAAAGCGGATCTGGTTTTTTTTCATTTTTGGTCAAATCGCAACCAAGAAACCCAGATTTGTTTATACTATAAACTTATCTTTTAAGCACAAAAAGTAGATGTACAACCAGATATGAGACAAAACTTATAACAACAACAATAAACAACATCCTTGGCTGTTATTTCGTGGTTGATTCTTAGGAGAAGAAGAACACTTATACCACGAAAAAGAAACTATTTTAAACAGTAAACAACCAGTAAGATAAAATAGAAGCAAACCAACAGATAATACCCATTTTCATGATTTTCTTTTCACAAAAAAAACACACAAAAATTATCAACAGTATACCATGTATGAACAGTAACCGAGACACAACAAACATGATACAATACACCCCTGCTGCTCTGATGCCAATTGTTAACAATTAAGATATCACTAACAAGAGACAATGATCCGGAGGTCGGGGAGGATTAAACAAATAAGTTGTCATTGTATTATTTAGTGAGAGAAAGGAAAGATGTGTGTTTTCTAGAGAGAGAAACACACACACCTTATTACAAGTAAAATGAATCCTCACCCCTCCATGAAAGTATGGAGGGGGTATTTATAGTCCTAGTGACACCTAACTATTGTAACTTGTCATTATTAGTCCCTACATGTCACACTATAAATGAACTAATGTAATTCCGGACATGTCACCATATTTTAAGGCTAACAATCTTCCCCCAATATGTGGACATACAAAATTACTTACAATGTTCCTATCAAGTACAATTACAATAAAATAAAGTCTTCCAAAGCACTTCCAAAGCTGAAGATGTCTTCTGAGTTCTCCTTGTCTTGAAACTTGTACTCCAGCTTGGATCTTCATTGTCTTTACTTGTTCTGGAACCATTGTAGTATGCATGAACTGGATTAACTTCCCCTCAATTCATGCAGCATGTCTTGAAAAGCTTTCTTCATAGACTCCTTTTTGGCGAAATATTTAGTAAAATGATTCAGAATAAATTAGGATGTTCCTTAGTATCAATTAGAACGGATCATGGTCGGGAATTTGATAATGAAGTACAATTCGGAAATTATTAAGACTATTAACTGGTATTCTCACAATTTTTTCCGTTCCTCGTCACTCCACACCAAATGGGTAGTAGAAAGTAAGAATTACAACCCGATAAGAAATGAGTAGATCTTATTGTTAAATGACAATCATTCCAAAAAACTTTTGGTGTAACTCCGAATCGATACATCAACCCTATATAATCAATAGGATACCAATAGACATATTTTAGGAAAAACCCATATAGTTATTAATAGGTAGAAAACCAAACCTTAAGTTACTTCAAAGTATTTGTAATCGAAATCTTCAGACTTAGATACAAATGATTACTCACGAATTCGACCCAAAGTCGTACGAATGTTTTCCTAGGATATTCCACAAAACAGTAAAAGCTTATATAATTTCTTACCAAACAAACAATAAGAGTCGAGATCCTTACAAGTTGACATTCCTGAAACTCCTCTCTCCCGTCTAAAACATCACTATTAGAGGATGATGATTTAGTCAAAGAAAAAGCTATTGAGGTTAATAAAACAAAACCCTTAGACAATGATCTCAAAGATAAATCATTAGAAAACAATGAAATCATAAACATCAAAGAATCTAAAAGTCATCCCTTAATAAGTCATTGGTAACCGTAAAATCCAAAAACTTTTAGATCACAAGCTCAAGAAAAAAGTAATTTCTTTTATTTTCTTTCAACATGAGAACCTAAAAATGTAAATGAAGCTTTGAAAGATGAAAGTTGGGTAATGTCCATGCAAGAGGAACTAAACCAATTTATATCAAATGATGTTTGGGAATTAGTCCCTAATCCCATGGATATGACCATTATTGGAACCAAATGGGTATATAGAAATAAGCTCGACGAAAATGGCATTGTAGCTAGAAATAAAGCTAGACTAGTTGTCCAAGGTTATAATCAACAAGAAGGAATAGATTATGAAGAAACTTATGCACCCGTAGCTAGATTAGAATCCATAAGAAAATTAATAGCTTATGCATGCGCACGTAGACTTCAAAATTATTTCAATAAAATAAGAATTAAACAACTTCACTCCCCGGCAACGGCGCCAAAAACTTGATGTGCTACGGTGTAGGGTCAATTTATTGATTATAAAGTTTTAAATTTATATTTAGCCGACTTATCCTAAAACAACACTTTAACGGGCAGTGTACCCGATCGGGTGGAGTTTTGTGGTAAGTAGGGTGTCGAACACAAAGAGCGAGGTTGTTAACCTTATAATTTATCAGTATTTTAATCACTCTAATTAAGTTACTTGTTAAACCTATGCTATATACGTTTTCAAGCGATGATAGGGGTTTTCAGCCTGAGAGACTGGCACAGGTTTTATGGTGACAATAATCAATTCTAAACACAATAAACATGCAAGAAAACAATCAGAAGATAAAAGAGCGGTACAAGCCAAATAATAAAAAACTGTATTAGCCATATTAAATCCAGTTCAATGTTGGTTTGTTTGTTTTAGTGCAATGATTTACTTATCTCGAAGCGACATATCATTCTTAAGACTTAGGCGGGACATCATCCTAAGACCTAGACACGATTAATCCTGTCACAATTAACGCATCCGCATAAAGCATCCTTTAGTTTAATTATAATCTATCTTAGGGAATCAAAGCAGTGGTGATTCCTGTTACAAAACCCTACCCAAGGGATTTACTCACTTATTGTTTGAAGCGGTGTTTTATAGTACCGTAGTCCACATTCAAAACTTTAAATCAGTTAATTAAAAGCTGATTGCAGAAACAAAACGGGTAACCTCCGGTCAACTAAGCTCATAATTCAAAGATAAAGACAGAACGTTATTTGTGATCCTATCGGTCCAGTAATATAAAGCACGATATTGAGAGCTATCCCGGTATCTAGATTACTTGGTCCGTATCACTAGATCCAGTTGAATGATAGGTCGCACATTCAAACACATAAATAAGTATAAGGCGATAAACATAATTAAACAATCAACGATAAATTAAGAAATCAATTTTAAAAACAAACCAAACATTAAACTTTCATTAAGATGGCTAAAACCCGAGGGTATTAGCCCACAACTATTGTAATTGTACAAGCGTAATCAAACAATGAAAATCGAAGTATTAAGAGAAGTATACAAACCCTTAACACACTGTCTCTATTCTTCTTGCACCACACACACATCAACTGACTTGATCTCCCGAGGCTGATCACACACGGAGCGAGATCTAACGTGACTTAAATATAGTCGAGGGAATAAAGTAAATCACACACTCTAAACACATCTTTTATCTCTCTAACCAGTGGCAAAACTATTGAGCGAGAGAGATGAGTAGTATAGACAGTGTGTATAAAGTCGCGTGAGAGAGATAGTTCCACTCTACACACACTGGAGTGTGTGCGAAGTACGGGAGGCGGTAATGGTTGTGTGGGTGTTGTGCGAGAGACACGGTGTGGTGCGAGCTGCGTGATAGATAGATAGTACATATTTGTTAGATAAATGGTGAACACACACACACAGGTGAGCCACTCAAATTGGACATCAAGTCGATACACTCTACTCTCCTGTTAACAGTCAAACACACAGCAATACCAAACAGACTCAGTTCTGTGTAGATACGGCCGTAGTAACATAAGGGATAATAAAGATGAGGGATTTTGTCAAACTTAAGAATGTTCTGGGGATGTCGTTTGGACGGATACGTCTATAGCTTTACGTTGGATACGACGTATATAGTCAGAAATCAGCATTCTTCAAATATCTTTGTTTTAGCTCCAAATTATGCGCCTTTTAGCCTGTCTTCACAAAACACTCCTGGATTACTGCATTTATCAACTTTAAAGCAATAAAGTACCAAATAATGCAATAATTATATAAAAGTGGGCAAAACAGATGGGATAAATGATATAATAAAGAGATGTTATTTGATGTCATCAAATATTCCCCCACTTGAATCCTACTAGTCCTCAAGTAGACTTTTGAAAAGTTTTAGTTTATGAAAATGTTTCCCAACCAAAGTTGAGGATTTTCCGCTTAAGCATCATTTTGTCCTAATCAACTGTACATAACCAAGCTCCTCACAAAATATGGAAATGAAAACACTCAGATCACTCGACTAATCTAGGGTGCAATATTTAATTGGTACGCTCAATTGCTCGGTCGTGATTAGTTTGGTATCATAGGCTTAAGAAGGCTTAGGGTTGATCATTCAACAATCTTTCACCATAAGTACTACACCAACAAGGCAACTGCATCGTACATACACGGCCGTAATGACGGAATAGATACATACAATCTGATCACATCTATGTTCGTGTTTAACCACTTAGGGATAAGAATAATAGAGGTAGGAGCTTCTAACTTTCACCGAAAGTTGTCATCCAACAAGGCAACTAAGACATGCATACATGGCCGTAACGACGGAATAGACATGCATGCTCGAACAAGTCCTCGTTCGAGTGGACATTAAGGTTAGTTGCTAGGAAAGGGAAGAAAAATGTGTGTTAAACAAAATTTCACGAAACAAATAGATTAAGCCAACAAATAAGGTACGGTTGCTAGTAACTTCCCCCCGGCCATTCCATGGCAAAGACTCAAACATATAGACAAACGCCTCAATCACAGAAATGACAAAGACAACCTAAGTTGGCATTCCCATAACGGTCAACTTCCCTTACATCCCAATCTTTACATACTTTTACAGAGTAAGTGGTGATATCGGCTACTTTTTACAAGACTTTACATCGTTGATTTTTTGTAACGTATCAACGAATAATCGATCCTTCCAAGTGATTCCTTTGGTATAAGCTTCTTTTGAACCGACTATTTTTCTTTCATCTCTTTATTTTTGCTTTTTCCATTATTTATTTTTTTATTTTTATTTATTTATTTATTGATTTTTTTTGCAATACATCATAAATCTTGGTTTTATTTCACCGTCTTCACTATCATAATTCGTCCGGATAATCTTTTCCTTGTAACACTTCTTCTTCACATGATCATCAACGCGAAAGTAGCGAAACTATTACGAGCTACATATATTTTTTCCCATTGCATTGGTGTAATTTCCGACCATAACGAGATAGAAAAAATTCACTTGACACTAAAACCTGAAATACAAAACTATTAACACAAAAAGCAACTAGCAATTTTTATTAAAATAGGCTTAATCTACACGGTAGGCTAAGGTGCAAAGGTGTAACGAAACATATAATATGGTGTAGAAAAAGAAAGGAATGGCTTAACAGGTTGTTCTAGGGGATGTTACTCTAAAAATGAGAGTAATCAAAGGGTTACACGGGAGTTAACTAACCAGTGTAGTTAGTTATTTTTACAACATGTAGTCTATTTGGTTTAATCCTAGAAATTTATCAGTTGAACATGTTTCTCCATCTAAATCCATAGTACTAATCATTGCGGTCTCGAGTGATATACCATGCCAAGTTCTAAAGTCCACTACATCACCAGCACACTTATAATTTTGTGGAATTTTTAGGTAAACAATTAGAAATGGAACAGACTTAATTCTCACAATATGTATCAAGGGTTATAGTGCGCTAGGTAATGTAACTAGTGATTTTTACAAAAGTCATGCTAATTTTTTTTAATTTGGCCAATTTTTAAGCACTTTTAAGCTCGTAGCATGTTATTTTGTAAAAAAGAAGACAAGTACGTTCTAATTCTCCGTCCCCCCACTTAAATTATACAACGTCCTCGTTGTATATATAAAACAATTAAATAATAAGGAAGAATATAATTAGAATAGAAAACTCCCTGATGTTTTGCTCGTGACAATTCTCTAATATGAGTTCTTGAGCAAAAAGTATGTTGGTTAAGGTTTCAGAATGCCCGGATAAGTTCAACACATGTCCTTTTCAGAATATACCATATCATAGTGTAACACCCCCAAATTGGGTCGCAACATAATATGAGTTTGAGGGTGGTACTTCACAGATCAATAGCACAAGATATATACAGAACGACCATTAAAAGTCATTTAAAACTGATACATTGGATTTAGCAAATCGTTTGTTACAAAAAGCCCGAAGCTTAACTTGTTCATTGTTAATTATACAAAGATTTCAGTTCATAACAAATATTTCCCCAAAATGTAATGCAACCAAATCTTTAAGCATGTGACATCCAAATATAACCACCAATGTATCCCCTTGTACCTCGTGCCTTATTGACCTCCTGAAAAACGTTGCTTTAAAACGTCAACAATAATGTTGGTGAATTCATAGGTTTGTAAAAGGTATAAGTGTAGGATCGCAAGATTTCCCCGGTGATAATACATCAAATGCAAACATCAGAAAAATGTCATTACGTTTCCCTAAGCTCATGATACTGAAGCTCGACATATATGAATTGCAATATAAAATTGCCTACATTGCCCTTGATGATGTTCAACCCAGAACATCCCAAATCCGACATGATATACGTTCGTTCCCGGTGATAGCTAGTCACCCGAACGGGGGCGTCACTCCCAAATAGATCTATTTATAACATTCGCGCTTACAATCCAGTAATTAACCAACTCATAATAATGGGCTCATTGGGTATTGTTACCTAGGCGAACACGTAATCATAATATAAAAATGTCCACTTGCGTCCAATTGTAAAAACATGCATATGTTTCTCACCCTAAAACTTGTAAATCATTGTAATTGTAAAACATGGGGCTATGAACTCACCTTGGGTGTATGAATACCAAGTATATCACAGAAAATGCGTCAGATAAACGCCGAATGCAACCTAATTAATTATAGGCCGTATAAGTACTAAGCACTTTGAATAACTACTACCATATATAATTCTATATAGCTACATCACCATCTAATTGTATTTGTAAAACAACACTTATAAATTAAAAACGTTTATAAATATTACTTTAGTAAAAACGACATAACTTTTTTCCTCGTTTTAATCCGTTTTGACAACTTCTTTCTCACCGTAAGAACTATAGAGCTTTCGTATTAAAGGAGTATGTGTCAAAATATGACATTTTTATACTTTGAGTCCTCTGATGAACAGTAACTTTACTGTTCGTGGACTTTTATAAAATTATTCGTCGTAAACCCACAAATGTAGTATTTTATCCGTTTTAGCCCCGATTTTAGTGATTATTTCGAGCACGTCTTCGTAATTTCAAATCCTATCAAAATATAACATTTTTCAAAAATATGTATCTATTATGAATAGTGATTTTTACTGTTCATAGTTTATAAAATTATTTTTATAAACTTTAATTACCGTAAACTTGCAAAATTCATAACTCCTTCGTTATTGATTGAAAAATTATGATTCTTAATGTTTTGGAATCCTAAAAATATGTACTATCTGAAAAAAATAACAAATATTTAATATCAGAAGTGGTGTGTGACTTGTTTTTATAAAAGTTCTTTTATAAACCCGTTTATTATCGTATAACTTGTAAACTACGTATGTCCTTCGTTATAAATCGGTTTTTTAAGTTCCTTACATGCCCGGATTCCTCATGAGATGTTGTATTTTATAAAAATATAAAATAAATATGTTATATATTCGAATTTGATCAGAATGTTTTGAGTGTTTTTTAAAAACATGTTTAAAACTTGATTTTGTAACTTTTAAGTTTAACCACCTTGTTACAAGTCCATTACAACACTCATTATCACATGTCTTACATCCTTAGGGTCTCTAATCTATGTTTTGTCCATATATTATCCAAGAATCACAAGATCCAATTGTGTACATACTTATTTTTCCATGAACTTTCATTAGTGTACCTTTTAGTTAACTTGTTTATATATACTTTTTATACATAAACAACACTTGTACATTATTTATACTTTAATTATAACATGATATTATCATCCATGTAACATATATAAAAGTTTACCAAATCATAAACAAGTGTAAAAATCTATTTTTCATGTAGATAAGTTTCTTAGATTGTGATTAACTACACAAATATTATATATGCATAAAATCACAAAAGTAAAGAGATTAAGGTTTTTAGATGACCTTAATATGAAGTGTGGTGATGAACAACACAATCTAAACCCTAGTTTAGATGACAAACCCAAGCTTACAACACCAAGAAAACTCTAATTCCAAGCTAAACCCTAATCTTGAACCTTCTTGCTTTAACAATTGTAAACCTTAAACCAAACCTTCTAAACACCTTAGGTTATCATAAAAATGATGTAGAAACACTTGGAAATGTAGTAAATAATTTTTGTATGGTTTGTTTATGTGTTTTGAGGTGTGTCGTGGCCTAAAGGAGGAAAAAGGGAGAATATGTTTTGATTTTTACTTAGCAAATGCATATGTGTGTGTGTTCTTTACTAGTGAAGGCCTTATATACTCTAAAGACTAGTCAAGATCACTATTTGGAGTCTTAGACAAGATGATGAATTCATGGGAAGTTATTCGTCAAAGAAACATATGTTTTAATTAGTTGTTGTAATGTTACAAATCATGTGCAAGAAATACAGATATTTTCCTTTGAACGTTCTACCAAACCCGGCCATAGGTTGATATATATGATGAAATTTAGTAAATTTTGGGTATTGGGTACAATTGTGGGTATTTGTTGAAGCGTAGAAAAGTTTTGGTGGTTCCGGGCATGCCTAAACGTATTTTATCGCGAAACGTAAACGTTTTACGTAACTAATAAAAATAAAATGAATAAAGTTAATAATTATCCTCAAAATAATTAACTTAACACTTGCTTATGTAAACAATTAATTGTTTGAATGCCCGTTTACGATTGAATGATCCATTTTTAGCTTATGCATTTAAACATAACGATTTTACGATTTAAAAGCAAACGCTACAATACTAAAATAAATAATGAATTTTATTAAAAGTCCGTAAAATGACCCTAACACATGGGGTCTGTTTATACATATTTCAGCAAGGTCCTGCAGAAACGATTAGAAGACGAGTACAATTTCTATTCGCTACAATAGGTACAAGAAAAAAATTAAACACAACACCTGTACAGAGATCAATACCCGTATCCCTAAACCCTAGATAACGCCGTAGTGGTTCCTATACAAAAAACAATTAAATACTGGAAATTAAATATTTAGTTTTAAAACTGATAACGTCTAGACACGTCTATACGCCGTATCCAGAGCGGTTCGATACGTCGTATAGAGTTTCTGGGAAGACAGACTCATGCTACAAACAATTAAAATGTGACAAACAATTAAAATGACCGGGTTGTCTCCCGGGAAGCACTTTTGTTTCATCTGGTCTTTAAGTTTGACCTTTTTCCTTCTTCTTTTCATTCGTCATCCATAATTCGCTCGCACTTGTCCCCAAGAGCGAATTTCTTCATAATCATTTGGCATGATGCGTACTTCTTGCAAAATTTCATGCCGAGCACAACGTATTTTGTTATATCATCACCGTCAATGATGGTAAAACCTGTGATAATAGAAAAACTTCTGACGAAAACAGGTATATTGATCAAAGTTCCAGCATGACTCTTCCCTTCATCCTTGTTCTTAATTATGGAATAATAAAAGCTTTTGGACATTAAGTTAATGAACAAGGAAGGGAGGAGGTCAGCGTTAACATATTTATACCTGATTACACAAGAAAATTTCATTTTATAAGAGTCGGTTTTAACAAAAGTTGGCTCAAAATCAACATCTTGATTCATTTTAGGTTCTAGAGGTGTGTCCAAATCATTTAATTCTATGTAGTTACCGTAAGTTGGGTCGAATGGTTCATCACCCTCTCCTATAAAGCTCTATTTTTGAAATCACACTTGTTTAATCACAAATACACCTTTTGATTAATGCCTAGGTGGGCTTAATACTTTTAAAAACAAGTTTTTCTTCCCCGATCCTTAAAGTAATCTTCCTTTTAAAGATATCAATCTTGGAATGGGCAGTTGACAAGAATGGTCGTCTGAGGATAAAAGGGACATCGTCATCCTCGGGTATGTCCAAGATGATAAAGTCTATAGGGAAAATAAGTTTGCCTATCCTTACTAGCACATTTTTGGCAATACCCCTTGGTTGTTTTATGGTTCGGTCAGTTAGTTCGATGGTCAACCTAGTGTGAGATAAAATCCCTAGACCGAGGTTGGTGTAGGTGGAGAATGGCATAACGTTCATACTTGCTCCTAGGTCAACAAGAGCTTTATCAAAATAGATATTATGAATAAAATAAGGTAAAGTAAAGCTCCATAGGTCTTTTTCTTTCTGAGGCAAGGTGTGATCATAAGCATCCAGAATCTTCACATCTTGTGCCTCTCTCCAATCATCACAGCCAAAGTTTTGCAGTCGTCTTAGAAAAGGATTGTTTCAAAAAATATGCTCCTGTGTTGTGTGCATGATATGGCGTATGGACCACATCCGATACGGCGTATCTCAGAAAAATCAGCTTTAGCAGTTGAGATCGATTTAACTTGGTCTCGAGGGTTTGTCTCCGTAGAGCTGGGCAGGCTTCCAAACCCTCTTTCTTGCAAGACTTTGCTCATCTGTCCAATTTGTATTTCTAAGGTTTTAATTGAAGCTCCTTGGTTTCTTATCACTGCATCGGTACAAGCTCGAATCTCTTTGATTATGTTCGAGTTTTCTTCATGTCTTTTAGCTGATTCTGCCATAAATTTGGTCAGTGATTCTTCCAGGCTCGGTCTCCGGTCAAGATACGAAGAGTTTCCATTATTTCGTTGGTAGAATCCTGTCCCTGCTGCTCTATATTGTCCTCCAGGTTGATAGGGTGCACCAAATTATGTATAGTAAGCTTCTTCTAATGTTTTTCCTTCTTCCTTTTTGTGGACAATCCTTCGTATAGTATGGTCCCTTTCATAGTTCACATCCGATCTGAGCATCATACACTTTCTCATTTACTTTCTTTATTTCTCGTCCGAGATTGTTAAGTTGGGCTTGGATAGCAACAAGCCCGTCAGAAGTTTCAGTACTTCTGGTCCTTGAAGATGTTCATTGCGCTATCATTTATGGAGTATTCCGCGCGCGAGAGTCTTGGAATGCTATTTTAGCAATCAACGGCAATTTTGAAAGGTAGACACCTTTATGTCCAAAATTTGTCGAGTTGAACCTCGAGCCCATTATAAAAAAGATGATCTTCCTGCATGTCGGTAAGTAATGTTGAGGGCACTTCATCATAATTGTCTTAATCTTTCCCAACACAAAAAAGGCTTTCCATTCATCGGGTTCCTGCTTGAAGTTGATGATTTCCTCATTTTCTTTGCGTAGGGCAGGTGACATAATAATTTTTTAAGAAAATTTTGTGAAAACCTAATAGATCGTTAGATCGTTTAAGCTCAGTTGTTAGACTTTTCTTTATCTATGATAATATCAAATGTTTCAAAAAGTTATAAAAACAAAGCGGAATAAGAACAAAGATATTCAACAAGGTGTTCTTCATTAATAACCAAACGTTCTTCATAGCCCTAATTCTAGATGATCAATTCTAGAACGGTTACTCTAACTAATAATAGGAATCATAAATTCTTGTGGCTAAAACAAACAAACCGTAGGCGTCCATTAGAGGACTCACGCCTAGAACACACACACACTTTCCTGGTGTTTACATCTTGACACACATAAAACAATATCTAGGGATCTCTTTATATAGTATAGTCCATCTAGATTTACAAGGGAAAACATAATTGTATAAAGAAACTAAATCTTTTAATTCTTTAATAAACTTCATCTTTATCTTCAAGAATCATATCTTTTGTAATTGTAGAATTCTTGAATTGTCATTTAAGTCCCTCCTGTTTCCTTTTCATTCATTGTTTTGTCTTATCAACTCAAAATATTACTCCCAACAATCTTCCCCTAGTTGATAATGACAAAACCAAATAAGCACGAACTTCCCCTGAAGTTAATATACGAATGAAAACTTCCCCTTAAGCTACCAAGGATCTACAAGTTGCAAATCATCAAATCTTCTTCCCTTTTTTTCAACATCAATTAGGGGACTAAAGTATGCAACTTTGATCTTCACAACTACGAAAAAATATTACACTTCTAATCCAAGTACTTCAATGACCCAAATTGCCCTCAATTACGCACCTTATGAAAAATGAACTTGAGTAGTAGAAACTTACACTAGCAGTAGTAACAAAGGCTAGTAGTAGTAAAAACCTTCACCTCAATGTAGCATATAAATGGTTAAACATTTTAACATTAAGCTTCCCCTAAAACTGATATGTTAACCATTTCTTGAAAGGGGGGGGGGGGGTGGGGGGGGGGGGTGTGTAGGCTCTATGTAATGATACTGATGAAGAAAACCAAGTAGTAAACGAACTTGATGCTGATAGAACAACCCAAACTTATCTTATAATCTTGCACTACACAGACTATCGAACGTAACCCAACCGAAGTATATAGGGAGACCGCAATCTCTTGACAATTTATCCTCATCTTCTATGAGACACATAACCAAAGTGATAGCAAATGTGAGCATTGAGCACCATAAGTTAGATCACATACCTTTGCTAGATTTGTCAATTCTTGGTCACATCGTTTCTAAGCACGGATAAGTTACCTCATGCTAAAAGGTATGATAAGAACACAAACCTGTGAAACTCAACTTCAACATCAAATAAATGATAATCAATCGTCTTCGTAACCACTTATTCAATAAATCTCCAAAACGAGCCTTTTAAATCAATAAGAATAAACTATTTAGAAAAATAGTTCTATCCGAGATCCAAACGTGTCTATTGTCCCATGTCGGACAATGCTAGTAGTATAAACAAATAAGCCCAACAGTATTAACTGAGTAAGCTAGCAGTACAAACATCCAAACCAATTAGCAATGCTTTTTCTGTTAGAAAGCAGTCACTAATCTGTCACAAAACTGTTACAAAACAGTCGCTAATCTGTTGCATTCCTGTCACTAATTACAGCAGTATAAATCATGAACCTGGCAGTACAAAGTCTTTTACGAGCAACACTAACATGCTAAGCCTAGCAGTAGTAATGAACATACTACTGTTCTTCAAAAACTGCTATCAAATATATATGGAAGTTATTTATGAGACTTAAAAAGGCAATCCCTAAAAACTAGGGTTTTCCTATTAAAGCATGTCCCACGAATCTGCAACTCAAACTGCTTCCATAATATTCGCTCCCCTAAACCATATCATTCTGACTTTCCATAACCTTATAACCAGAATCATTCACAAACGAAATACAAATTGAAAACTACCAAAAAGGGGAGAAAAAAATGCAATGAATTAACATTATATATGGAACACAATAAAGCCTTTAAATAAAGGATTCGTTCCTTTAAACCACCATTATTGCTATCTTTTCATGAAACCCTAACCTTTAAACCTGCTGTACCTCATCGCAATGTAACAATATCAACCAAATAAAACTACCATAGCACTGATACACGTAGTATTAGGGTTTTCATAACCCTCCTAACCATCGCAACTCGGAGCTCACCACTATTTGTATCTTCTGCTGTTATAATACGAACACCAGAAACATACCAAGGATTATCAATATACACAATAACCTATGACACATCGAACCTTTGTTGATCCCAAAAGCTCGCATGAATCTTCTTACCATCTCAAAACAATACAACCCTGCTGCTGTAGACCATGACCATGAAACAAATCACAACCTACTTATTTCTTGAAACTCCTTGCTTCATTCATTATTAGTTCTACTAGGGTTCATCATCAATCCATGGATCGACTCACCAAATCTAGTAGAAACATAAACACCATGGGTCACAAGCATCATCATCCACAAATCACACCAAGCTGCATTTGATTATGGTTTTGAAAAACCCTTTTCTGCAGCATTTTTATAAAAATCGTATCTTTAATTTGAGAACACAAATCAAATATTTCTCTGGTCAGATCGTTCCTATATGTGTATAGAACCTTCGGTTCAAATTTCGTGTCGAACAACGGTTGAACGAACGAATTTTATCATCATTTTTACCAACAACTGCCTAGAAAAAAATCCCGAACATAAGAAACTATATAATACGATTAGGGTTTTTACTTCTTCTTCCGACTTATAACACTGTAGAACCTAGATATCAAAGTAACAGCGCTCTGATACCAAATAGTGAAAACCTAATCGATCGTTAGTCATTTAAAGCTCAGGTTGTTTAGACCTTATCTAGGATAATAAACATGTTCATAAAGTTATAAAAAACAAGCAAAATACGAACAAAGATATTCAACAGGATGTTGTATCATAGAATAACCAAACGTTCTTCATAGCCCCAATTCTAGATGATCAATTCTAGAATGGTTACTCTAACTAATAACAGGAATCATAGATTCTTGAGGCTAAAACAAATAAACCATAGGCGTCCATTAGAGGACTCACGCCTAGAACACACACACACACTTTCCTGGTGTTTACATCTTGACATACATAAAAAAATATCTAGGGATCTCTTTATATAGTAGAGTCCATCTAGATTTACAAGGGAAAACATAATTGTATAAGGAAACTAAATCTTTTAATTCTTTAATAAACTTCATCTTTATCTTCAAGAATTATATCTTTTGTAATTGTAGAATTCTTGAATTGTCATTTAAGTCCTTCTTGTTTCCTTTTCATTCATTGTTTTGTCTTATCAATTCAAAATATAATTCCCAACAATTTAGTTTTAAGAACTTCCCAGGTTGTAATCGAGCCGGATGGTTGGTTCCTTAGCCATCTGCTTGCGGCTCTAGTTAGGGATACAGGGAAGGCTCGAAGCATGATTTGATCTTGAGTTACTTTTGGGATGTGAAATAAGTCAACAATCTCTAGAACCTTTTTGATGTGCTCGTTTTCATGTTCTGATCCACTGAAAGTATTGTCACAAAGTTCCTTGAGAAATTACCCCTTCATTTCAAAGTGGGTGTCTTGGTTGATCATGGGCCTAGTAACGCCCGACCCGTAATCTCCTCAGGTTTTGCTCATGTACTGCTCCATTATTTCCGTCATTATTCCTTTTACTTCTTCCCCTGATTGTTCCTCAATGTCAAAAATGTGATCGAACTCTGGTGAATTTGATTCTACGAGACTTGGTGTATCGAAAAACCTCCGTCTTAAGCGAAATTTTTGTTTTGGGTTTTCAAAAGGTGAGAGTAGTTCCTTTGTAGAACTTCTTGTCATACACCACCTGAAAAAAATGACAATAAATCAGTAGGATATGTCTTGATGAGAGAAATCAAATGTAGAATTGAAACAAATAGATTTTTGGTTTGCTACTGTATCAGTTGACAGATACGTTGTATTCAATTAATTAGAATATGCCCTATAGGTTTGTTGAATGCCAGTACACCGTATTGAGTTCACAAAATACGTCGTATTATTTAGAAGAACATATACGTAATTTAAACCGTAAAACTTAATACGCTATTCTGGGTAGAAGGTTTGATACGTTGTATCCAACTGTTGGATATGGCGTATCAGGTGATCAATCAGAACAGAATACTATTTAAAAATAATAAAATGCGGAATTTAAATAAACAATTTAAGCACACAATGCGAATTAATACAAACAGAATTAAATAATTAGATTACACTAAACTAAACTAATTAAATAATTAGATTACACTAAACTAAACTAATTAATGGTTAGAAATACTAATAAGAATAATGTTTAATTAATTCACTCCCCGAAAGCGGTGCCAAAAACCTGGTGTGCTGTCGTGTAGGGTCAATTTTTTTATTATCATGTTTTACATTTATATTTAGCCGACAAACCTAAAACAACACTTTAACGAGCAGTGTACCTGGTCAAGATGGAGTTTTGCGGTAAGTAAGGTGTCGAACACTAAGAGTGAAACATTAATCCAAAATTCTATTAGTATTTTAATTAGTTCTAATTAGTCCATTTACTGGTTAAACCTATGCTATATACGTTGTCTAATGATATGGGGGGTTTTTAGCCTGAGAGACTGGCACAGGTTTGGTGGAGACAAATATTAATTCAGTAGACAATAAACACAAAAGAAGAAAATTAGAAGATAAAAAAGCGGTACAAGCCAAATGATAGAAAACTCTATTAGCCATATTAAATATAGTTCAATGTTGGTTTGTTTGTTTTATTGCAATGATTTACTTATCTCGAAGCGGTATATCATTTTTAAGACTTAGGCGGGACATCATCCTAAGACCTAAACATGATTAATCCTGTCACAATTAACGTATCCGCATAAAGCATCCTTTAGTTTAATTATAATCTATCTTAGGGAATCAAAGCAGTGGTGATCCTGTTAAAACCCTAGCCCAACGGGACTTTACCCACTTATTGTTTGATGGTGTTTTATATACCGGTAGTCCACTATTCAAATCTTTATCAGTTAATTAAGAGCATGATTGCTGAAACATAAACGGGTCACCTACCGGTCTAACTAAGCTCATAATTCAAAGACAAAGACAGAACGTTATTTATGATCCTATCGGTCCAGTAATATAAAGAACGATATGGAGAGCTATCTCGGTATCTAGATTACTTGGTCCGTATCACTAGATCTAGTTGAATGATAGGTCGCATATCCAAACACATAATCAAGTATGAGGCGATAAACATAATTAAATAATCAACGATAAATTAAGAAATCGATTTTAAAAATAAACCAAACATTAAACTTTCATTAAGATGGCTAATACCCGAGGGTATTAGCACACAACCATTGTAATTGTACAAGCGTAATCAAACAATGAAAATCGAACGATTAAGAGAGTAAAAATTACATGATGTCTTCTATGGATTCGTGATCAATGCTTGACCTTGGTGGCATATTCTCTTCTAAAATTAGTCTTCAATGAGTATGGTATAAAGAATATGATATTGCACACTAAAAACTCATTTTTGAGTCTTCTATTTATAGTGTCTGAAAAAGACTCGATACGCCGTATCTAACAAGGCTGATACGGCGTATTTGGCTGGATTCCTTGGAGTGCGCGCTACGTTCTCAATTAATCAGTGATATATTTCCCAATTTTTTCTTAGATCTACAAATAAAACAATTAGAAGATGGTATATTCTTTAATCAATCAAAATATATAAAAGAAATGCTTAAAAAATTTGGATTAGAAGACTTTATGCCAATGAAAAATCCTATGTCTACGGAAACAAAACTCATGAAAGATGAAGAAGGTGAATCCGTAGATAATACCAAATATAGAGGTATGATAGGAAGTTTATTATACTTAACGGCAAGTAGGCCCGATATCATGTTTAGTGTTTGCCTTTGTGCACGCTTCCAAGAGGATCCTAAAACCTCTCACCTTGAAGCGGTTAAACGTATCTTCCGATACGTTAAAGGCACTACACACTTAGGATTATGGTATCCTAAGGGGTCCGGCATAGAAACCATAGTATATGCGGACTCTGATCATGCGGGAGATTATGTGGACCGTAAAAGCACTAGTGGTATTTGCACGTTTATGGGATGTTGTTTAACATCTTGGTTTTTGAAGAAGCAAACTGCTCTTGCTATTTCCACTACCGAAGCCGAATATGTAAGCGCCGAAAAGGCATGTCAACAAGCACTATGGATGAAACAAGCTCTCATAGATTATGGCATTAGGTTAGATGACATTCCTATAATGTGTGATAACAAAGGGGCTATAGACTTAAGTAAAAATCCCGTACAACACTCTCGTACAAAACACATTGAGATTCGTCACCATTTCCTTCGTGACAATGTTCAAAAAGGGAATATTTCCATAGAAAAGGTTTCATCGGAAGATAACATTGCCGATATTCTAACTAAAACACGTAAAATAAACGTGACCTTTAATTACTTAACGACTAGTCAAGTGAATGATGGAACAAATTGATTAAGTACTCATTAAGTGCTCTCATCCCTGGCTGTTAACCACTGTAAACAATTTGATTGAGATTAGGGAGATCCTAAGGATAATGTGGTACAATGAAAATATCTTCATCAACATTTATCTGAGATTAAGTGTGTATGAATTTGCCTAATTCAATCAATAAAATGAATTTGTTAAATCGAATTTGTTAAAAGGTTACAATCAAAATAAAACCTAATTCAATCAATACAAACTCTTAACTAACAGTTAAGAGTATGTATTCATTTTATCGTCTAATAAAATAGCTCATATAAAATAGTTTAGATATTTAAACAGATATTTTCATACCGTAGACGCCATTTTCTTCCTTCCTCCATTATATTAACTCTAACTATCAGTATATTTTTACATAAAGATCACCTCATTTTTGAGGTTGCACTTGATGTTGCTGCAGCCACCACCACTTTTCTTCTTTATGTTCTTTCAATGATCTTCTTGGTGATCTTGGTTCTGTGAATCCCTTAGATGACCTATTTACACGAACATTACAAAAGTTAGAAACCAAGGAAAAACATATATTAATGTGACATTTTTATCTAGTCAAAGTCAACGTATCCATACTTTCAGGGTAAGAAAGGCTTGTTGAAATTTGGCATTGGTCTTGCATAAGGCACTAAAGTCCTTCTTAGTTGTTTCAATGCTTTATCTTCCTCCATTTGCTGATTAATATCGACCACATGTTAGATAATATATTACGCTAAAGTATCAATAAATCACAACAACAAAACTTTTCTACATTAAGAGTGTTATTATAAAATCTTTGAAGATTCTGCTTCATCTCGGTATCTCATGTACATTATTTCTTTCTCGTTGAGTTTATTGTCAAAGTCCTCTCTATCCACAGCTCGAGAACCGGAATAGGATCCCTGCAACTTTGTCCAATCTCAGCATCAACATCATATACCATATGTCACAGTTGGATCTTAAAAATTATAAAGTGCATTACTTACTCTTTCAAAATTGGTTGAGCCTTAAACATTCTCTTCTTTGTCCTCATTTATTCCATTTATCTTTGTAGTTTTTCTTCATGTCTTGTCAAACTCTATAATTGAAATGGTTGTGGTTTTGTGCACTGTTGCGGCTCTCATTTTGTATAAACTTGCACACCTAAATTGATATAGATCATGCATTTTTGTTAACAATAACTTCACAAAAAATTACATGGACATAAAAATAGAAATAAAATCAAAAAGTGCTATAAAACAAATTTAATTTATTGAAACAATAGATAAAATCAGTTTTCCATGAGCTTTCAAATATTCATTAAGAACAGTAAGTACTTTTGTGGCTTCTAGCTTCTTGCTAGTTTCTTTCTTTTCTGCTATATATGATCAGCCGTTCAAAAAAAAATTAACAAATTTAGCTGTAATTAAGGAAAAATTAAAATCCAGAAATGACCAATTTTTTAGGGATTTTATCATCTTCCACAAAGTGTAAACAACTTTTTTGATATATTTTCAATATTGACATCATAACTGATAAGATCAAATTACACATTTTTTGAATCAGTATTTTGTAAAAAAAAAAAACTAAAAATTCATTTTGGATATATCATCTTACAACAAAAATGGCTTTTTATCATATATGGTTAGAAGAACATCATTCATACATATTTAATTAAATGTATTAACAACATTTATTAATGGATCTAAAAATCATATCAACAGGCATGGTTAACTATAATTAACAACATATTAATCGGTCTAAAAAACACACATACTGGAAATTAAAAGAACTTACGAATCCATGCCGAATGTGAAACGGTGGAATTCAAAATCTAACAATTCAATTATGACTTTGAGGATTTTTATTTCGTGATTCTTAAGAATATTGTATAGTGAAGATCAACAATGAATAATAAAAAACATACCTTGATCGATGGTTATGTTTTGGGTTTTTTTTCGTGTGTTCTTGCTTGAAAAGATTTGGTGGAACTTTTTTTGTTTGGTTATTTTTCTGAGAGGATTTTTTTTACATAATGTTGAATGACGAAGTTTTATGTTAGCCGTTGATTATTTTACAATGGATAGGTGTCATTTTTTTAGATTTTTACTTCAAGATCATTTCTAATAAAGCTTCTTTTATATAGTAGTAAGATTATGCACTTGTTTTCTTTTTGGTTGGTTGAATTTTTCATATCCAAAAATGTTAAGCCTAGTTGATATATATTTGTGATTGTTAGTTTACACAAATAACTTGACACTTGTTAAGCATTATCAACATGTTTAAATATTTTTTCTATTTGCTACATGTTAGAAATGGTTGTCTTGTAGTTCTAACTTGTTTTGTAGCAAAGTTATCAATAGCTTAATTCCTTGGTGCCTTCGAACGAGGGGGAGCACATCAAGGGGGAGCGTTCATCCCGTCGACTTTTCACATATTCATCGACGAAGCCTTTTTGATTCTACAAAAAGGGGGAGAAGTGGAAATAAAACTCACTAAATACTTGTTTAAAATGAAATTTTCATTTAATGAGTTTAGATTTTGTAATCATCAAAAAGGGGGAGATTGTTGATAGAAATAACGCCTAAAAACGTTATTATTATTTTTCGACCTCTCTACGTTTTGATAATCACAAAATGTAAAAACGATTAATGAAAAATTATTTGTAAACAAATAATTAGTAGTAAATTTTCATTTCGAAAATTTAATCACTTAAAGGTATGAATAAATATATGCTTAATGCATTTTATGATCAAATGAATTTTTATTTGATTAAGTTTTGAAACTAACCCTTTTTAAATATATATATATAAATAAATATATAATACTTATAATAAGGAAAGTCAAAAATCTCTCAATTGTAGTAAACCCGGACTATGATTCCCGGGTCGTTATCCCCAACGAGGAATGCAATTGAAAGTCGGTTGACGTTTTGATAATCGATGCTTGAATGGAACAAAGATTTAGATTGGTTTTCTAAAACTAAGGGAAAATTAAATGCAAACACTTAAAAACAATTAAGGCAAAACTATTTTAAACTTAAAAACGCAAAACGGGGACCCTAAAACACGACTAAAAACTAACTAAGGCAAATCTTAACCCTAAAAATGCAAATTTGGTTTCTAAACCTTTAAAATGACAAAAAAAAAATTCTAAAAAAGATTTATATTTTTTTGACTTTTTAATAATTTTTTTATTAATTAAAACCTATTTAATATATTTAAAATCCTAGAAAATGACAAATTAATTCCTAAAAATTCCAAAAAATGATTTTCTACTTTAGAAAAG
>BQNB010045620.1:33018-44169 GCA_026074375.1 Tanacetum coccineum
TTGATAATTAAAGACAATGTTTTTATATTTTTTGTTTTTTTTTTAGTTTTTCTTTGAATGATAATTATACTAAAAAGAAAATGAAAATATTTTTGTACTTTTTGGTTTTTTTTTATATGATACTATTCACAGATTCAAACACAACTTGACAAACGTAACGATAATCGGTTTCACAGCCTCCCCGGCAGCGGCGCCAAAAATTTAATTGATTCTCCAAACTATATATAATATATATATAATAAAATATATAATAAAATATATAATCTAAAAACAATCAATAAAACCGAGAAGTAGTATAGAATGTTCCCGGGTCGTTTATCCCCAACGAGGCTGGACTGGAGAATCGATACAGTCGGAAAATTGGAGTTTGAATGAGATTAATGATTTGAGAGAGTAGAAAGCTAAATTAATCAATAACAAACAAAAACGATTGAGAAAAACCTAAAAATTATGAAATTAAGCTGAAAAACGAGAGCAGGAATCCCGCACAAAGGGTCAAAAACCTAAAATCTTCAAAATTAACCCTACAAAGAAATTTTCACTTCTAAACTACTCTAGGGGACAAATAATGAAGAATAAAAAAGACTAGACTGAAAACGGAGGTCGTTTGACCCAAAAACGAGTCAAGTCAAGTTCCGTACCCGAGCCCCGTTCTTTAAAAATCAAAAGTTTGAAAATTTAACCCTACGAAAGTTTTTATATTTTTCCTACGTAATATATGACTAAAGAAAATTTTCTAAAAAAGAAAAATATTTTTTTGATAATTTTTGTATTTTTTATGAATTTTTAAAACTTTTAACTAAATTAAATTATAAAAAATACTAAACTATTTTAAAAAATTCTGAAAAATTTACCTAAAATACTTTGCACTACAACTATCCTACGAAAAATAAGAAACCCAAAATTGAGCTTATAAATAAGCTCGAAATAAGCTGGAAACAGCTTATAGCTTTAAGGGTGAAAACTCCCTTATATATCCAAGTGCCCAAGGGTCTAACAGAAAAGACCCAAGGGCACAGCGGTAAGGGAGGTGTTATAAAAAGGGGTGTATTGAGGGTAGAGGCCCGGGTTCGAGTCTTGCTCACCCGGGTTTCCCCTTATCTCCCCTTTTTTTTCAAAAACTTTTCAAACAAACTTGTTAAGCTCCTTGGGCTTAACAATTTTCATAACTACGACTTTTTGAAAAAGCTTATAGATAAGCTGAAAAAAGGCTTTTTCTTTGGACAGTTTGCTTAAATAAGCTTAAAGGCAAAAGGGCTTTTTCTTTTGACTTTTATGAACAAATAAGCTAGAATTTGAACTAATAAGCTGAAAGGGGCTATCTATTCTAACCTAAATAAGCACTAGGAATTGAAATGTAGCAACTAAATAAGCTGAAAAAGGCTGAATAGACAGAAAGCTTGAATTGAGCTTAAAGCTTAAATGGCTTATGGCTTTTGACTGTTAGCACAAATAAGCAAAGAAAATGGGAAAATGAACACACACAACTTAACACACCATCATTAAGAACTATTAAGAACAAAAATAAGCAATGGGAAGAAGCCCAATAAGCCAGAAGTTGGCTTAAACACTCAGCAGTACTAACTTTGGAGTTAGTACTGCTAGGGTGAATGTGGCTTTTTCTTGCACACAATAAGCAATGGAAAGGGCACAATAAGCTATCACAAGCCACTAGCAATCCAAATAAGCAAGTAAGAAACTGAATTCAACAACCTATAAGCATTTAATAAGCTAGAAAAGAAAATAAGCAATTTCCTACACTATGCTAATATAAATCAGTCAAGTCCCTACTTTAAGCTTAAAAATAAGCTATCAAAAGGGCTTCCTAAGGTCTGAGCTTGTTAGGGCTTATAGCTGGACCTAGGGGTAACCTAAATAAGCTAAAAGGTCTAGGGGCTTAAGGACAAATAAGCTAGAAAGATGGTCTTAAAAATGGTGTCTAGCACCAGGGCAACTAAGCTAAAACAAGGGGGCTTAATTTGACAGCTTAAAATAAGCTGTCAAATAAGCTCAAAATGAAAACCTTAGTTAAAACAGATGAAAAGGGGCTTATGAAAAGCTTATATCCAAAATTCCATTTGCTAAAAACTAATTAAACCTGCTGATTTTAGTTCTTGAAAAAGGGCTTTTTCTTTTACAAAAATGACACTAAATTTTTGGCAGTTTTGACTCAAGAAATCAAATGACTCAAAGCACTTTTTTAAAAACTTGTTTAGAACTCACAAAGGACACACTTTGAAACTAAAACTCAAGTTTACAAGAGCTTATACAAATAAGCACTGGTATCTCTTTTAAATCCAACAGTCTTAAAGGCAAATAATGAGAAACTTGAAAATAACTTTTTAATCTAAAAAACTTTGGAAGACAGACTCACAAGGGCTTAATAACTTAAGCCAAAGTTGGCCACATGACCACAACCCATGTCATTGCCATTTTGACCCATTTTAGACTTATCCCAAACACCCCTTTATATTTTAAAATCGAAATTTTAAAAAAATAATAAGACTAATTTAAGTTAATAAAAAAAAAATAAAACTCCAATTTCTGAAGACAGTATAAAATATGTATTAATAGAATAAGAAGTAAAAAAGCAAAGGAATTAAAGCACTTTTAATAAGTACTTAAGCAAACAGTGAAATTAACTGTAAATTTTAAAAGGCCATTTAACTGAATCTTTGCTCCAAAACAGGAGTGAAGTCAACCTAAATAAGCTCTAAAAACCTACCCAGCTTATAAATAAGCTAAACTAAGCAACCCAATGAGCCATCCTTGTTTGCTCATTCATCCATGCTTAATTAAACAGTAACTTTTTTTTTCTTTTGAATTTTTCTTAAATCTTTGTATAAAGGTTGAAAACAGGTAAAAAAAACTTATATTAAGAGCTTATAAGTTAGCTTAAGAGAAACAAGAACTTAGAACATAAACTTAATTCTCAATTTTCATTAAAAACATTACAAGTACATAAAAATTTGATTGAGTTACAATATTTAAAAACTAAAACTGAACTTCTAAAAATTACACACTAAGAAACTAACACTAACTAACTACTCTTTGCCAACATGGCTTACAAAAGCTTATATAGCAAATAAGCTAGGGTTTGGGTCTTGGTCTTCTTTCCTTCACTTGCTGTGCTAGTTTGTAGACACAAAAACAGCTGTGTGCTTGTTTTGAGAGTGTAAACACAAAGCCATCCTAGCCCTTCATTTATCTTGGTGCCCAAGGTCTCACATCTAAACCCTTTGATCGAATTGGTGGGTTTTTGGATTGCCAGCTTGGCAAAGGCCATGTGGGGGGTGGGGTTTAAGATTGTGAAAGTTTTGGATGGATGTGGGGAGTCAACGAAGTTGACATTGACAAGATGTGGGGTTTGGAGGGTTTGGCGGGAAATAGTTGTAGGAGATATACAGTGATTCAAAACGGGGTGAGGTTTTGGGGTGTTGTCATAACTAGTCCCTCGTGGTTATATATGTAGTTGCAATTTTAGTCCTTGTGTTTATACAAGTTTGGACACTTGGCAGAATAACCCCCTGAATGTTATACTTGTTATGTCACCCATGGTCCTTGTTAGTTACTACTTTGGATGGTTGGCAGACTTGGCCTTGTGGGTTACATACTTTGGTGGATTTGCACAGTTTTGATCTTCACATGTATTTTCATTGTATAACAATTCATGAAATAAGTCTAGGGACTTGGTCAATATGTCAAGTCCCTATATAAGTTATTTTTCTTCATTGTGGCTTTGGTATTATGACTTGGGATTTGTAGGGGTTTGACTTTGAGTTGACTTTATTTCAGGACTTTGGGCTTTTGTATATGACTTTGTCTTTTCTTTCGCTTTTCCATTCCGGTGTCCGGTAATTGTCCGTTTTGGCCTTCGTTTTTTTTTGTCTCCTGCTTAAGATCGTTCCCCTGCACAACACAATTTGCAATATCAAGATATTTTTGGCATTGTTAGGTCAGTATTTTGGTTATTTTAGCTTGATTTTAAAGGTAAAAAGTATGTGTAATTAAACACATACCAAATGCCTAAGTCTTAAAAATGATATGCCGCTTCGAGATAAGTAATCATTGCACGAATAAACAACCAACGGTTTTTGTATTGGATTAATAAATGGTTAATACGAGTTTTCTTATATTTGTAGACCGTTTGTTTCTTTGTTAATTTGCAGTGCGTGTGTTTTTAGTGTCTTGAATTGGTTTTAGTCCCCACCAAACCAGTGACGTGTCTCTTAGTAGTGAAAAAACCCCCCCTTTATCATTAGATTGAGGATTTACTAGTTTTGCAGAGGGGTTTAGCAGAGATTAGACTAACTTAGATTAGAAAACCCAAAGTATTTATAAATTGAAAGTGTTCCTCGTTCCAAGTGTTCGACACCCTACTTACCACGAAACTCCCACCGACCGGGTACACTGTCCGTTAAAGTGTTGTTTTTGGTTAAGTCGGCAAAATATAAATTTAAATCTTGAATCATAATTTAACACCACACAACGACACAATCAAGTTTTTGGCGCCGCTAAGGGGAGTGAGAATTAATCTTTATTTTTATTTGATATTTTGGTTTTTATATTAGATTAGATCTAACCCTTAGGATTAGTGTAATTTAGATTAATGTATAATTCTGTCTTTAATTGTTTTCTTGTTTGTGTGTTTATTTAATTGTTTTTATACATTGTTCTGGTCGATAAACCGATACGGCGTATCCACTTCCATTGAATACGGCGTATCCAACTTTCTGACCAATACAGCGTATCCGTACTGATTCGGCAATACGGCGTATTTGATTGTTTGCATACTGCGTATTGACTAAAATTTTCGAATTCTTTTCAAGTCTATTTCTCTAGAATAGCTTTACTTTGAATTATGTCTTGTTTTTCAGAAAGAGCCTTCGGACTTCGTCCATATCATTTTACTTACCCGGAAAGGAGATTAACGTTGGAAGAAATGTTATACAAATTTATTGACAAAGGAAAACGTGAGCAAGAGGAGATGAGAGCATTCATCCATGAATTCAGAACAACGAACGAACTCTTATTTAAAGAAAGGAACAATTCGTTAAGCGAGCTCAGTTTCAAGGTACAAGGATTATTGAGAGTGATCAATAAAACTCCAATATCAAATCTGGAAGTTAAAGGAGTGACTACTAGAGGTGGAAAAATGACGACTCAAGATATTCAAGATAACGACACCAATATACATACCAAAGAACCCCTAGTAATAAATTACGAAGAACCGGTTGAATCAAATGAAGTCCTTACCAAAGACCAACACCAGAAGACCGACGAACCTGTTGTTCGGCCAACAAGTAAAGTACAAACGCCACCCATTCCTTTTCCCCGAAGATTGAGAAAAGAAAAAGAAGAGGCTCAACACAAAAAGTTCTTAGAAAACCTAAAGCAACTCCACATCAATTTGCCTTTCATCGAAGCACTCGCTCAAATTCCAAAGTATGCCAAATTTTTGAAAGGTTTGCTAACAAATAGGGCCACACTTGAAGAAGCTTGTACGATTACTATGAATGAAAGATGCTCAGCGGTATTATTAAACAAGCTTCCATTAAAAGAGAAAGACCTAGGATCCCATCCAGGTTATGGGGGGATTCCCCCTGAATTTAAGGTTGTCCCTTAGGGAAAAAGGGGTTTTTTTTTTTTTTGTTTTTTATTGGAGCCGGATATCCATAGCAGGATAACATCTCCATGTAAAGTGCTTGAGACGATGACCATTTACTTTGAAGTTTGGCCCGGAGTTTTGGGATAACTCAACGGTGCCATATGGAAAGACTTGAACAATGGTAAATGGTCCTGACCAACGGGACTTCAACTTGCCGGAGAAAATTTTCAATCTTGAGTTAAAGAGGAGGACTTGATCACCGACGTTGAAAACGCGGTTTTTGATCTTTGCGTCATGAATCCTCTTAGTTTTCTCTTTGTAAATCAAAGAATTTTCATAGGCTTGATCACGCAGTTCACTTAATTCATTGAGTTGAACTTTGCGTTGATCACCCGCGGTTTTGAGATCAAAGTTTGCATGTTTAAGGGCCCAGTAAGCTTTGTGCTCCAACTCAATCGGAATGACATGCTTTCAAAACAAGCTTGTACGAATGCACCGTGGGTGTTTTGTACGCTGTACGGAAGGCCCAGAGAGCGTCATCCAGTTTGTCCGACCAAGAGGCACGATTTTCGCCCACTGTCCTTTCAAGAATTCTTTTTAAACCACGATTCGATACTTCAACCTGCCCACTTGTCTGTGGGTGATACGCGGTGGAGAGACGATGAGTGACTCCATATTTAAGCATGACCTTTGCAAACTGGTCAAATATTTTTTATGATTTAATTTCGTTAAAAGTTTAATTAATTCATAAAAAATACAAAAATTATCAAAAAAATATTTTGCAAACTACTCGGGCGTCGTTGGTGGGGAGCGCCTTTGCTTCAACCCATTTCGACAGGTAATCGACAGCCACAAGTATGTATTTGTTTCCTTTAGATGATGGGAATGGTCCCATGAAGTCTATGCCCCAAACGTCAAAGATTTCACATACTTGGATGGAATTTTGAGGCATCTCATCCCTTTATGAAATTTTTCCTTGTCGTTGGCACAAGTCGTTATTTTTAATCAACTCGTGTGCATCTTTTAAATTGTAGGCCAAAAGAATCCGGCATCAAAGACCTTTTTGGCGGTGAGATTTGCACCATGATGTCCCCCGGTGGGTCCATTATGGCAAGCTTCAAGTATATGAGCTTCTTTGCCGTGCACACACCGCCGGATCACTTGATCCGCACAGATTTTGACCAAGAAGGGGTCATCCAGAAGTGTGTTGACATCTTTGAAAAAACTTGTTTTTTTTGCTTGGATGTCATTCTTTGACTAAAATGGAAATCCCGCATGTAGTTTGCGAAATCTGCTAAACCATGGGGTTAAAACAAAAAAAATAAAAAACACAAAAAAAAAAAAAAAACTATCAACACGAAGAGCAACCGATCCAAGAGTTTCGAGGGGAAATGTTTCCGTGATTTCCTTGTTCTCGAGTTTATCTTGATGAGGGTTCTCAAGTCTGGAAAGATGATCGGCGGCCAGATTCTCTGCTCCTTTTTTGTCTCGGATGATAACATCGAATTCTTGGAGCAAAAGGATCCACCGCATTAGTCTTGGCTTAGCATCCTTTTTAGTGAAGAGATACTTTATAGCAGAATGGTCAGTATACACTATGCTCTTGGACAAAACGAGATATGACCGGTACTCTCAAAGCGTACTTCGGGCAAGTATTCTTTTTCAGTCGTAGTGTAGTGTGCTTGAGCTTCGGTCATGGTTTTGCTGGCATAGTGAATTGGTTGGAAATGCTTGTTTTTTCGTTGCCCTAGGACTGTCCCAATTGCGAAGTCACTTACATCACACAATGAGTGAAGGGCATAGTCCCAGTCGGGGAGCCAATCAACAATTGGAGCCTCGGGTAATTTTCCTTTTAAGTGTATTAAAGGATTCGATACACTCTTTTGAGAAGAAAAATGGAGTCTCTTTTTCAAGCAGGTGAGTCATTGGGCGGGCTATTTTTGAAAAGTCTTGTATGAAACGTCGATAAAAACCGGCATGCCCAAGAAAAATTCGGACACCTTTCACAGTAGTCAGGTAAGGGAGCTTGGCGATAATGTCAAATTTCGCTCGGCCGACCTCAATTCCCGACTTAGAGATTTTGTGTCCAAGAACAATGCCTTCTTTTACCATAAAATGGCTTTTCTCCCAGTTTAGGACCAAATTGGTGTCTTCACACCGTTTTAACATTTTGTCCAAATGGGATAGGCATGTAGAGAAAGAATCCCCGAAGACTGAAAAGTCATCCATAAACACTTCCATCATTTTCTCAATCATGTCGTGGAAGATTGCCATCATACATCGTTGGAACGTGCCGGGTGCATTGCATAGCCCAAAAGGCATGCGGCGATAGGCAAATGTTCCGTATGGGCAAGTAAAGGTTGTCTTTTCTTGGTCCTTCGGGTCTATGGGAATCTGGAAATAACCCGAAAAGCCATCGAGGAAACAATAGAATTGGTTTCCCGCGAGTCTTTCGAGCATTTGGTCCATGAAGGGAAGTGGAAAGTGGTCCTTTCGGGTAGCCTCATTCAACTTTCTATAGTCGATGCACACTCTCCACCCTGTGACCAATCGAGTCGGTATAAGATCATTTTCATTGTTTTTTTGACGAGGTCATGCAACCCTTTTTGGTACACAGGCTACCGGGCTTACCCATGGACTGTCAGAGATCGGATAAATTAATCCGGCGTCAAGAAGTTTTTCAACTTCTTTCTTGATGACGTCATGGATTTTCGGATTTACCCGCCTTTGATGCTGAACCGTTGGTTCGTAGTCCTCTTCCATGAGAATTTTGTGGGTACAAAACTCTGGGTTGATACCCTTGATATCAGAAAGTTTCCAAGCGATGGCTCGCTTGTGGGACTTAAGAACCTCGATTAGAGCTGCCTTTTCCTCATTCTTTAAATCTTTTGCAATTATGACGGGTAACTTGTCGTCACCCTCTAAAAATGCATATTCTAAATGAGGTGGCAAGTCCTTGAGTTCAACCTCAGGGGGCTCATTAACTGAAGAGTTTGCTTCACAAATTTTAAGATCTTTTTGAGTTTCCGGAAAATAATTTCCTTGATTGGGAGGTGGTGGTGATGGATCACTATTAAGAATTGCTTCGAGGAGAAGTATGTCCCCATCAGGGTCATAATATGTTGGATCAACTTCTGGTGAAGTTGGATCATCCTCTATAGCAAGAAAAGAGTCGGCTTCTTCGAAAAGGAGAAAATCACTGTCCCCAAATGGAGTTAAAGTAGGAGAGGTGGTAGAAACGATTGGATCATAGTAAGGAGTGGGATTGCCACTCGAGATCACATTTGAGAAACCAAGAACTTCTTGAGAGTATTCTTCATAAGCCATATCAATGACGTCAATTCGGTTTGCCGTCATATGATTGTAATTAGCCGTGTATCTCGAAGTTTGGTCCAGATTAAATGTAATGGCTTCTCTGCCAACACAAAGGGTTATTTAACCCTCGTATACATCGATTAATGCACGACTAGTCTTTAAGAAACTCCTCTAGAGGATTAGAGGTACTCAGGGGTCTGGCTCAAAATCGACGACCACAAAATATGTAGGAAATTGGAACTTTCCCACCGTTACATAGATGTCTTCAGCGATACCGATTGAATCAGAAATTGATCGATCCGCTAACTCTAGCGTCATGCAAGTCGGGGTTAGTTCGGGAAGAGAGAGATTTTTCCATACGGAATATGGCATAAGATTAATGCTTGCGCCAAGATCGGCCAAGGCGTTGCATGTATTAATCCCGGAGAATTCACATGGAATAAGAAATCGGCCAGGGTCTCCAAGTTTCTTTGGTAACTTGTTTAGGAGGACCGCTGAGCAATTCTCATTCAATGGGGTTCTAGCCATTTCACTCAACTTTTCTTTGTTTCCGATTAAAGTTTTTAGAGTCGAGGCGAATTTTGGCATAAGCATCAAGGCATCCGTAAAGCTAATTTCGAAAGCTAATCTAGAAAGGATTTTCTGAATTTCTCAATTTGGTCGTTAGCTTTTTCACGACGTCTTTCATCATTTCTTCTTGAAGGAAATGGAATCGATGCTTTTTGGTTAGGCCTTGAAGCACTAACTGGAGCATTTACGGGCTCAGAGATTGATTCATGATGGACAATAGGGACAACCGGAGGTGGGATGTCTTCGGTGCTTCCGTTATTAGTAGGAGGCATCGTATCCTTTGTGACCTCGGGTTCACGTTCTACTACTTTAGGAGAGGAAGTAGTATGAATCGTGGGTCCCTTGTAAGCTACACCACTTCGAGTGGTAATACCCTTTAAATCCTCCTTCGGGTTAGTAACAGTGTTACTAGGGAGAGTTCCCGAAGTAGAGGCGGTATTCATTTTGATAAAGTTACCTAGCATACTTTCAAGCCTTTGATTTGAAGTAGCCAAGTTGTTCAATTGAGTTTGCAGGTTTTGACCTTGAGTTTGCATGTTCCTCATCACAGCATCATTAGCCTTTACGTAGGCTTGGAAATCTTCCTTCGATACACCTTGAATCTGAGGAGCTGGAGCTTGATAGGCGGGAGCTTGATAAGCAGGAGGTTGAACAACCTGAGGTCGATAGATTTGACCTTGATGAACCGGGGGTTGGTAAGCTGGAGCTTGATTGAAATTCCCTCGGTTTTGGTTGTAACGATTCTGATTGTTTCCTTGATTTTGCACATTATGATTGTTTTGAGCGGGAGGAAAACCGGGAGGTCGAATTTGATTTGAAATCGGGGCTCGATAACCGGTGTTTCCTTGGTTGTAGTTAGCTGCGGCTGCTTGAGAGACATATTCTTGGATATTATCTCGATAAACATTGCCAGTGGTGGCTGGACAAGTTTGGTAGGAATGAGCACCACCGCAAGTAACACAACTTTCCTCAACCGCTTTGACGGGAGTAGGAGCGGGAGATTGATTTTTCTTATCAAGAAGTAAAGCTTTCACCATATCTTTAAGTTCAGCAACATCGAGAGAAATACCAGGAGTAGAACTGCTTAAACTTACTTTTGCAACAACCGGTTTGTTACGTAAATTACGAACTTTGGATTTGCTTTCAATGATTCTTAGGCAATCACGAGGCATTATATCCAAAAAGTTACCACCCGCGGCGTAATTTAATGAATTTTGATCATTAGAGTTCAAAACATTATAGAAAGTATTGAGTTGATGCAACTCCGAAAATCCATGATGTGGGCATGCTCGAAGAAGATCATTAAATCGGTCCCATGCCTCGTAGAAAGTTTCATCAAATCATTGTTGAAATCTCGTGATTTCATTTCGAAGATTTGTTGTTTTGGAAGGAGGGAAAAATTTGTTAATGAATTTCGAAACAAGATCATCCCATGTGAGAATCGATCGAGGGGGTTCTTTTTCTAGCCAAATCCGGGATGCACCCTCGAGAGAAAATGAGAAAAGCATAAGCTTTACCGACGTACTCGGGACGTTCGGGAACTTCATCCTTGAAGTGATCTTGTTGAAATAATAGATGTGAGCATGAGGGTCTTCTTTTTCATGTCTGAAGAATTGTTTGTTTTGAACGAGGGTAAGCAAACCGTGCTTAAGCTCAAA